>APFE030601395.1:0-41296 GCA_000404065.3 Pinus taeda | reverse complement strand
TTGATAATCAATATCATTTTGTGAACTACTTCCTGAATGTTGTTGGTTTATTATTTCAGTTTTAAGGTCTCAATAGAGTGTGTTTTGGTAACCATAATATCAGTTAATTGAACTATTTCATTAACTTAATATTCATTATAAACAAGATATATTTAAATCCCAATACTTTGATTATCTTGCTCTTAGTTGGGTTAGATCTATATCTTCCTAATTAATATAGGATTTAGATTAGTTTCTTTTGCTTGCATCATAGAATAATCTTGCATTGAGAGTAAATTATACACTCTGTTAAGTCCTCTCCTCAAAGAGGAAAAACTTTAGTTGTGGCTTGGCTGAACCCAAAATCAGCTTAAGGGTCATTCTTTTGCTTGATCAACAAGAAGAAGTGATCTGATGTGCCTGTCTATTGGTATGTAAAGATACATTATAAACCAATAGCAATAGGGAGAAGGTAACTGGACCTAGTTGAACAGTCGGAGCCATCACACCAAATGGAAAAGGAGCTGCTTTTAAGGTCCGGACTGGGTGGTTACCCCCCAATGTTGTTGCAACGATTTTCGAGGCATCAACAGAAGAATATTGATGAAGGTAAGGTCACACTGCACACACCCTTACTCCTGGACCAAATTGTTTTTGAAGGACTGTGCCTAGGGCGCATCCCCATATTAACATTGGAGGACTAGGATTTGTCTGATGCAGAATGTTTTCCCCATTTAGTGACGTACCAACTCATGCATCATATCTTCGACAAAGACTTGTGTGACTGAGTTGGAGCCAAGGAAGTGGGTAAAAGGGGTCTATAAGGCGGGTCTATTAAACATGTTGTGGGTACCGCACTATAACTGAAAACCCATAAACATGGTTGTGATCAAGAAGCTACTGTGCTTAGTTCATGATGGGTGTCTATGGCTAGAAGACCGATACCCATCATCGACCAACTGATCCATAGGATCACTCGGTTGTTGTACTTAGGAGAAAATCCAGCCATGGTGTTTGGCAGAAATCCATGCAAGCGTGACCTGGCTGAAGCAATGAAGGACAAATTCAATCTCGCTAAGAAGCTTCACGGCTATGCCGTCATAAGTATAGTTGACCTTGCGGTCAATGTTGCAATGTAGATCTTGGCATGAAAGATTATGCGAGAGTTTCGCGGAGATGAAGAGCCAACACCAATAGTAGTGTTAGCAGACCAGTGCATGGACAACGTACAATTTAATTGGGTGTGCTACCTCTATGGAGAGTTCCTTGCGAACTGCAGAGAGGCACAGGATCTCAGCAAAACATTCCACTATGCCTGGTTGTTGTTGTCCATAGTGTTAGTCACATGGGAGTTACCAGAGGATAGCTAGTTTCCTCTGATCGCACTTGACCTACCAAAGGCAGTGAACTTCACTTCACTTTCGACTATGAAGGACCTGTTATCTCAAAATCAGGTCCTAATAGGCTGTTGATCAGGTTCACTCTAAGTAACTATTTCAAACCTACTTTAGGTTGAGGCTTAGCCTCCTCAACTTGAGAGGGCTCTCTCAAAAAGGGGTTAATGATTTTGATTATAGTTAATATGGCTAACTCTTGTGAAACAACTGTAAGAATATGAATGGTGGAAACACATTTAACAACTATCCATTGGGCTTATGGAGTCAACAACATCTCAATATGACAACGAATTCAACCTTACATAGAAGTTAGAGCATTCAACATTTAAAATATTCAGAATATAACAACTCAGATAGGACCACCAAGCCTATGAATGCATACAGGAAGTTAGAGCACATCAAGTGAATTCTAAGTGATTACACATTCATACCACTGCAAGAATTAGGAAAAGGACAACATCACACATTCTGAACATAAAAATCCCTCATGAATCCTAAGAAGTAAATCCAAACATGTATTATCAAAATAGAGTCTTACATAAGCCAAATATCAGCCTTTTTCATAAAATTTCCAAACCTGAGTACATTGCTGCTTCAGCTATATATAGAGTTCTTATTCTAACTGATTGAGATTCCTCCTCAAGCATGAGGGGAATTCGAAAACTACTTCTATTACTGACAGCTATTAAACTTTAACTACTTAATAAATACAAGAGACTGTTAACTGGAGTTTTTTAGAGATCTAAATCAAATAGGACTCTAACTCCATATTACATGAATAATGGATTTCATTAAGATCATTGTCTTTCTTTGACATCTGGTTCTCTTTCAGTTTGGCTGAGATGGGTGTTCAATGCTCCAAGCTGATCTTGTATGTCTTACCCTCTCCACTGTTCAGAAATATAGGAAACTATCCTTGCTTCTCGGTTTTATGGTTTTCAAATCCACATAAGTCGGTCTTTCATCTTTGTTTTCCAAAACATGATGGGTGGCCACGTCTATTGATGTGTTGTCCACTGTTTTAAAACATGACTTATTGATGTGTTGTCCACTGTTTTTAAAACCAAAAAAAATGCATTCAGGTTGTTTGAACTGTGCTTCAACTGCTTATGATATGACAAAATGCAAATTTGGATACAAACCATTTTTCTCCACTTGTCTTAGTCTGATTGGTTGTTGTAGTTTCAGATGTCTCCTTGCATACATTTGTCCCTCAAAATTTTCCCGCTTCTGCTTCAAAATTGGTTGATTTATGTTGGAACCATCACCTTCAGCAGTTTCGTAGCGCACTACGAAACTGCTGAGTTGTTTAAAAGACATTGTTCTTAACCCGAAAATTTTATTAATCGAGCACTTTGTTTCCAAAACTTCCTTTAGACTTTCCAAAAACTGAATGGACATTTAGGCTTCTTAAAAAATGTGAGATCAAGCAAACTCATCAAAACTCAAAACAAAATCTTACTTGAAAGGTGATTTCATTTAGCAGGTTCTTTAAGCTGGCTTAACTGTGCCTTTAGATCTTCTATTTGTCTCTTCATAACCTTATTCCTAGCTCTCAGTTGCATATTAATCATCCTAATGTACTTGGCTTCTTTGATTGCCGGCACTGTCCAAGTATGAAATTACGTATTACAATCAACCACCTCTACAGCTGCATTCTCCTCCCATAGGGTTTTAGTTATGTAATAATTAGCTTGTATGACTGCATGCCTTCTAGCAACTTTCTTTAGTTTGGCAATCTCATGCTTAGCTGATTCCAATTTTCTTTTCAGGTCTACTATATTGTCTTCTTTGGATGTGGTGATTGTTTTGCCTCTGTTCTTTCTTTGCTGGCGTTGTGTCTCTTCCCCTATTTCCTCTGTTCTTGGCGGTGCCTCCTGTACTTGCTGAAATCTCCTTCTTATAGGTCTCCTGGGTTTAAAAACAAATTGTTCAGCTGGCTCATAAAATTTAAGCCTTTTTGAGGCTTTCGTTTCCTTTGTGCTCTCTTTTTCTGACTGCATCAAGTCATCTTGAACTGGTAGGGACTCCTCAAAGTCAATAGCCTGCAATAAATCATTTAGACTTCCCTTTGAAACTGGACTCTCTTCAACCGCTACTACTTTACCTTTTTCTTTAGCCATCTGACTTCTTGTTCTTCTCCTTGAGACCACTTCAGCTGTGCTTGTTTCAGGTACAATCTTTTTAACATGGGCTTTTTCCTTAGTTGATTGCTGAGGTGTGTCTTGAATGATGAGTGGCAGTACTGGCTCTCTCACTTGTTTTCTTGCTTGTAAATTTGGAACTCTCTTAGCTCTTGCTTCTGTTTGGAGATCCGCTATTGTGAAATCTCTTGAAGGTATATGACTGAGGCCAGTCTGGCTTTTGAAGCCAGCCATAAAAATGAATGAATTCAAATCTTTGCCTACCTTTTGAAGCTCATCTAAGACCAGTAGTTTAATCAAACCATGATGAAACAAAGAGGTTTCACAATCCTCTTTCCTCAATTGTACCTTATCACACATCTTACTCAAACTACGGAATAGATAAAAAGGTAGATCAATGGAAACTTTCCCTGTGAAATGCAAAAGGAGCTTAAAATGGTACGAGTACACCTTGTTATACCTTCCTTCGCAAGTCAAATATTTTTGTATGCAGGTGAGTAAATGAGCATAATATTCTTTGACATAGCTCCTGGGCACTACCTTACTTAAATCTACATTTACAAACTCTTTCTTTAAAAACTCCTTGCAAGGATTCATGTCAAATTTGAAATTTTTAAACCATTCCTCTTGTCCTCGTGGGATCTCTGTCACAGTGGATATTATCTCTGGCGAGACCTGCAATTCTATCATAACTACCTTTGAATTCAAGCCTGTGAAATTAAGTGCAAATTCTTTGGTTACCTGTGCATGTCCTCCTTGTAACTTCTTGCAAAAATTCTAGCACCCGGCTTTTTTGAATGCTTTCTCCACCTTTTTATTCCTTAGTGTTATATCCAGGCCTTCAGGCTCGTTCCTTAGACATTTTCCGAATCTATGTTCCTTTTTCTCCATCGATCTATGCCAAAGATTTGTAAACAATGACTACTAGATCTGGTTTGAATTGTAACTCAGCTTCTTTTAGAATTCTGTCTCGCTTGAATGTGCCTCCTCGCTTGATTTTATGGCTCGCTTGATCATACTTGTAGTTGAACTTGAAATCTTTCCATTTAAAATCTCTCAAATTGCAATCTTGCAGATTTGTTATTCATGCAAGATTAATAACCATCATTAAGATTTATGCACGGTGGCCTTTCTTGGAAATGATGATTCGTGCGTATCAACAGATCTAATGGTGGTGATAATGGCAATGAGGGGTGGAACATCATAAGAGGGGTACATGAACTGACATGAGAGGACACGGCCTGTGATTCATCTAATGGATTTGACATTTCGGGAAAGATTCCCTGCAAAATGTACGAATCCATGATTTCGCAGCGCGGTTAGTTTAAAATTTGAATAATGCGCTGCAGAATTGCCTAATAGGGTTTGCGCTGCGAAACTGCTAAACTATAAAAGCGTTGCGAAAACATTTTAATAGTATGCATGCGCTACGCAATTACCAAAATACTTGGTGACTGACATAAGATGACACGTGGCTATGAGACAATGGTGAATGGAGGGGAACCAATGGTAGATAGGAATAAACTTGACTCATGACCTCTTAAAACTTCAGACTCTAAGGAAAAACAAAATTAAAACAACATAGACTAGCACTGACCTTTGTCATCGGGCTAGGATGAAAAGTTACATATATCAGATCTCTTCTTTAAAGTGATAACAGGACCCTCAAAGGGTCAAGGACAGTAATGTCTTTTGGATCTTGATGGAGATGAGCATCTATATGGCCATCAACCACAAACCGTGGCTATCGCCAACTATGTATGAGAAGATACAAGAGTATGTGTAATTCAAGGCTGACTTCCACTAGGTCTCGATACGTGTGCACAAGGACCCTGAGAAAAAATGGTATGACCTGTCATACCTGGCCATAGATGATGCAATTACAGTGGTCCTCGACCACTAGACAGTAGACTGGCACATTGCCTCAGACTTGATAGCTGGGTCTAGCAAGACCGCAACACAGAGAAAAAAGGAGGTCAAGCTGAAGATGGAGTAGATGGCCGTAAAAGGAAAAAAGGAGGATGAGGACAAGGCCAAGGCAGAGCATGCCACCATGAAGTAGATGAGAGGACAGGCAGAAGAAGAGGACCTTCTCTGGGGACAGAGGAGGAGGAACAACAGTCAGCCCAAGGATGGGCGGACCTAGAGACCACTCTATTCCATGTTAATAACAATCAATATCAATAGAATGTAGGGCCACAATAGAAGTCTAAGGCCAAAAATACTTCTCTGGATCCAATCACCTTAACAGAAGGTGATTTAAATGATTTCGGTGATACAGCTAAAAATACCACTATCAAACTACTGCAGCAGTTCGAGTTACAACATAAGCAGGCCTTGGGGGCCATTCAAATGGGTCTGTGCGAGCTGTAAATACAAGCATCGTAGGTCCAAACCAACGTGGGATGAAGCAGCACGTCATCAACTAGTTTGGCACCCTACACATTGGAAGCAGTAGGGATGGTGTGCGCCCTAGATCCCCAAGAAATACTGCTTCCAAAGGGAGTGCTAACTATAGAGATTGAATCTAACAGGGTTGATGTTAGCGCCCTTAAAGGAATTGGGCTCAATTTGTTCATGCTTCCTAGTGAGGCACTTCAAAATTTGTAGGATGGTGTGATCACAAAAATTTGGCTCGCGAACATCGTGCGTTACAGGTAGTTAGTGAGAAGAAAGTCAACAACACTTAGATGATGGTACAAAGAGATTCTGCTATCAACCTCACCAAATCCATCACACACAAAAGTGAGCCACAACCAAGGTGGTGGCTGAGGCATGTAGGTCTATCCCAAAGTTGGCCATTCTGGATGATGAGCCACTAGGTGTGTGGATTTAGAAGCTCACTACTGGAGTGCACGATGCTCAAACATAGTTGGCAAAGGTTCAGCTTGACCTGAACCTCAAGATCATAGAATTGCAATTGAAGGCCCTGTTAGTGTCAGTCTTTGTAGCCCTCCTTCAGTGATCAAACATGCTCTTACAAATTTATTTTAAGGTGTCAAGGTCAAATTTTGTCATTTCAATAAGTCTTCAAGCAAAATTTGGTCACTAGGCATTAGGTCTAGGGTTTGTTTTCACTCTTTTCAAAATTGTCCAAATGTCGGTCCACGTCAC
Organism: Pinus taeda; assembly: GCA_000404065.3. NCBI lineage: Eukaryota > Viridiplantae > Streptophyta > Pinopsida > Pinales > Pinaceae > Pinus > Pinus taeda. Next base: position 34,662 of record APFE030601395.1, on the reverse strand, counting down.
CATTCAGCTGAGTGTACCATTATTCAAAGGGTTTTCATCATCATTTCAAGTTCCATTGGGTCATTTTACAGCTTGTTCATGCTTCAATTGTGCCTAGGTAAGGTCCATTTCCCTCTCCTAGGGTTTTCGAGGTAATTTCTCTTTGATGGTCAAATCATCGAAAACACTTGTATCCTAATGTTCACACACCTTCCCCTATCCTTAATGTACCTTATTAAAGACTTCCCATCACCGAGATCCCCCAAATTCCTCATTTTTGCACAAACCCTAGTTTCTTGCCACAACTTGGCAATTTTCTATGCTAGGCCTGTGTTTTTCCCTTTTGGACCCCTTCCGCTCACTCGATCTCTGAGATTCCACTTTCCCCTACTTCCTAACATCCCTCCCTACTTCCAAAAATTTCCCCAAGAATTTAGAATCCCCTTATCCCCTTCATTACGCTTCGTTTCGACAAAATTCCTTGTTTCACACATCGGGATAGGTTTCACTAAAATGATGTTTCTAAGCAATAAAAGATGAATTTTAGAAAACTGAGAGAGGTTTTTGTCCACAACAAGCAAGAAATAAAAAACTTCTTCACTTTTACACAGGTGTCATGGTTTTAGATAAATGTCAACAATACAATCGCCTCGGGAGAATTGATGCACCTCTGAAGTGACCTTGGGAAAATCACGTTTTCGCCTAGCTTGGTTGGCTAAATAACTTTCTTGATGAGTCAAAGGATAACTAGACAAAAATATCTTTCCAATGCACTATCATGAGCTCAATTTGGAGTTGAGGACGGCATTCAAAAGTTTACTGCAACATCACTCTACCTTGAGGCAACCTCATTTGGCACAATTTGACCAGTCCTGGGAGATTTGATTTTAGGCAAGGCAAATGAACTCCAACTTGACAAATTCTAGTTGGGTTGGAAATTAGACTCGACGAACTTTCCAACGAGCTATCCTACACCTGATTTTGACAACAGTAAGGCCTCCAAAAGTCTCATGTAAAAAGGCACTATGCACATGCTCTATGCGCCGCGTGCCTCAAGCCCAGTGCGTCGCGCGCTCCTGATGCGCCGCGCGCCTCGCGCGACCCATAGGATTGGGAGCTCCAAATCAAAAATGGCTTGCAGTTTTGGATTTTTCATGAGAAATCATGAATTTTGGTTCTTGGAAAAGAAATTTGGGCAAGTTTTGGGTCCCCAAAAGGTCAAAAAACATGCAAAAAATGACCTCACTGCCCCTTTTTGGACACACATGAAACAGTGTTGGGAGAATGCACTTTTGGAGGGGAAAATGGACACTAAATTGGAAAATTCCACTTGGGTTGGAAAGTAGACGTCTAGGGATTTCCAACGAGCTATCATTGGCTAAATTTGGATGCCGTGAAATGCCCCAAAATCAGGTTGAAAGGCGCGCTATGCGTAGAGCTCACGCGCGCAGCGCATAGAGATTTTTGGTCAAGTTTTCATTTTCCAGCTCAGAAATTTGGCCAGTTGAACCAGTTTTTCTTGTGGATGAAATTTTTGAGTTATCTTTATGTAAATTTATGGTTGGCATGTAACTTGGACTCACTTTTACCTATTCTAGATGATTCATTCACAAAATAGCAAAAATTTAATGTAATGAATCAGTTTCCCTTCTTTTAGAGGCAGGTTGTTTGGATGCCTAGTTTTTAGCTCTATGTTTGGAATTAGTTAAAACTACTCCTAGAAGGAGGAATTCGACCCCTAAAGGCATGGAAAGGGGTTAGGATTGTCTATATGATGTAATTTCTCAATCATTTTCAGAGGTTGGAGAGGTTTGACACTTGGGATTGCTTTGGCATACTATTGTACATATTTTCTCTACATTTTTGGCTAAGGAAAGACCAGGGTTTTGCAACATTGTTTTGGATCCATGTGGCTTTATTTTTTGATGGTGTGCTTCCTTCAGTAATTGTAAGTTGTTATGTGTATCATTTTCCTTCTTTCATCTTCTACAATTGAACAAATGAAGTGTTAAGGTAGAATCCATCGATGGTTATGCTATGCCTTTAAGTTTGTTTGATTTTCCATGTTTTCATTTGTTTAAGGAGAATCCTTGAAATCTTCTTGCTCTCCTTAGCTCCTCACCAGTATGATCTACCCATTCATTCCCTTTGAAAGCATCAAGACGATCGCCTACCTTGCCCCAAATAGACCTCTGCAAAAACTGTGCCTCATCCCCAAGCCCCAATTGTCTTTCCCATTGTTTTCAACAAAACCCTAAAAACCCAAATCAAATCAAACCCCTCCACTTAATCCCTAGCCTAAGATCAGTTGCAAATTTAGTCATCTCGAGCCTATTTGATTACCTTTTTCCGAGATTGACCTGGAGAGAGCCCTCTCCTGTCCTCGTAGGGATAGCTACGAGGCTGAGCGTGGTTTGATGTAGCCTTGAGTTTTACCTTATTTCAACCTAAGGTAGATTTGAGCACTAACATTCCCAACCTTCAACCCCGCCATAAGTCAGATAGCAGCGCGAGACATATATGAAGGACATTGCAGTAGTAGTAAAAAACACTATAATGGAGTGTACTACTCTTTGAGAAGGCGCTCATAGTGGTTACCAATTTGTAGGAAGATTCCACCTTAGAAAGTTTGGAAATCGAGGTCGAGGAGCTACAACAATGATATGATGAAGTCAAAGTGATGACGTGCACCGTCACCTTTACACAACTGCTAGCCAAACTTCAGGAGACAAAGTTACTGAAGGAGCAGGTAGATGCAGTGTAGCGCAAAGACAACATCCTCAAGGCTAGAGTAGGACCTTGGCTTGATGAAGCCTATGCACTCACTGCCACCATTGAAGGAAAGCTAACTGGTCTACATGTGACTCAGCAAAAGATACAATTAGATAGTATAGGGCCAGCGATAGAGCAGTTGGTTGAGGATATCATGCAAGCGACGACATAGTATGCTGCCGAAGTTGCAGTAGTCCAAGTGGAGCTGGGACGTCTTCGCGATAAGATCTCTGCACTGGCTGAGTGACTTGAGGGCGAGTCACCATGTTTGTGTTGGGGGCCTATTGGGAACGGGTCCCCTAGGGTCAATTTTCAGGTTAAAAACCCAACTTTTGGGGCAGATGGCCCAAATTTTGTATAAAGAAATGTAAAGTCTCTGCATTTTGTGGTCACAGAGTGAAAAGATATCAAGATTCAAAAAGGGTTTCTACTCTTAGTCTAGATAGGTTGTGTTGGCTTGATGAGATCTGCCCTTGGTCCGCAGACCATGGGATTGTATAAAAAGGAGGTCTTAAAGGAGTCTAGGGGGTTAGTTCAGTCAAGTTGAGTCATTGATGAGGCTGTAAAGGGCTAAGAGCAAGAGTCTTAGCATAGGAAGAAAGCTCTGTACCTGAGTACTCAAAGGCCTAGGGTAGAAGTCCGTAGCTAAGTGTGTGGACCCCTGCAACTATGTGTGCAGGGTAGTCAGAGTCTATACTAAACATCTGGATCATCAATAAAGAAGAGTATTCTAAAATTGTTGTGTATCTTTCTTTCGTCAATTGCATGTGATTATGTTATGTTAAGCACGAGGTTTATGTTTTATTGCTAAATTGATGCGCGAATCAATATGTTTTCCTCTATTATATGAACGCAAGTAGAGATATATGTTTATAGAAAGATAATCTAAACTGCATGACAGAATTGGAAAACACTTAAGATAATTCAGAGAACTATACAACAAAGTAGTTACAAAAGTGCATAAGTAATGAGATCCCTTGTTAGGGTTACAAGAAGGATGATTGCATACCTTCGCGGAGGTTCTGGAAGACTAATAGAGAAGTACATCAATAAGCCCTAAAGGCTTATTGATCTGTGCGAAGGCAGTGTTAAGGTATAAATCCGACATCACAAGCATCACAGGGTGCGAAAAATTGGTTCCAGCATCCCCCCATGCTACTTCGGGTGAGACTTCAATCTGCACTCCATGGATTGATGCCGAAAGGGCCAATAATGTAGGGATTTGCTTGGCTAACTAACGCTGAACCTGGGTCAGGGACCATTAAGCCAACAATAGGATCTCCTACTCCCTCGTCTTTCTTGTCTCCCCCCCATGGTCATTCATCGAGCCCTAACTCCTTATACCTTGACCTCGCTGGGGACATGTAAAGAAGGATCAAGAAAGAGAAGATCACTCTGATACCACTGATCCAAATTTAAGTAGAAATGTAACAAATTACATATATAACCATAAACACAGAGATGCAACAGAAATAAAACTTCATTTCATTAATATCAAAGAACTAAAAAATGCTTACATACGAAATGGAAATAAACTAGCTTTGACAATGGTAGGTTATCTCTAAGATGACATATGGTGGCCACATGCCTCCAAACTGTGTTACAATGAGGCTTAAAGGCCTACTTATTATTGAGAAACAATGTAAAACCATAAATATCCAAAACCCTAACCCTATGAGATGAAGTGCCAAAACTATGGCCCCCCTTTGGGTAAATTGGTAAATCAATTTCTTAGGGTTGTAACTTTGGCATACGATCTTCGTTTGTGTGCAAAATACCTCATTGGAAATATCTATCCAAGGAATGCAACTTCTCATAGGCCAAAACTAGTCCACGACCTTTGTTGGCCCCGATTTTCCCAGAAAAAACATCATTTAGGCTCTGAAAATGGCTCTCGAAGTTCAGGACCTGAAAAATTGTCAAAAATAGTAAATTGTGCTACAATTTAGGAAACTGAAAAACTAAAAGAAATAATGGTGGGGGTCCAAGTGGAATAGGTGGGTGGCCACCAATATCCACCTTGATCATTAGTAGTGCACAATCCTATAGGCCTGCAATCGATCTCTCCTTGCAGAAATGGCCTCCTCCTTACATCAACAATACATAATAAAATTATTTTCTCCACAAACATATGAAAGAAAAATAATATAACTCCTTCTTCCCTAGGATTCCTCTTACTTACAACTCTAAAATACTCATTACAATATTAGGAATTCAAGAATTGTAGAGCGGGTAAGCCCTTATTCCAAAATTGTAGAGCATAGAAGCTTTATTCCATAATTGTAGAGTAGAGAAGCCCTATTCCATAATTGCAGAGAAGAGAAGCCCTATTCTTGAATTACAGAAAATAGAAGCCCTCAACACCTTCTACAATCTTCTATTTATTATTTTTACAAAAATATTTTTCAATAAGAAAGTTGCTAAAGAATAGATCTGCTCCATAAATTATCATTGGGCCATTATCCCCTTTTTCTCTTATTGGAGAATTCTCATTTATTGGTATTTTCTTCTTCTCACCCCTTCAACTATTTCCCTACAAAAAAAAACCCAAATTAAATTAAAATACAGAATCAAATCATAATACCGAATCTGGAATAAAATATCTTCAATCAAACTTAGTTAAATAATTAAATGAAAAGGAAATCTGAGCTTTCTATTAATGCATGTTAGGATCTAATTAGTCAAAGAGAACATAGATTAATGAATCTGCACTCAGTAGAGGTTGTGGGCAAATGAAAATGTAGAAAATAAAGCTCATAAAATTGATTTTATTTAAAACTTTGGAGCTCGATCTTCTGCTGAATTTTAGACTCATTAAATTATCAAATCTGGTTTTGTAACCACTTCACAAATAATGTCCATGATATTATCTATCCAATGAACTATACTTGGCCTCATTTGGCCAAGTAAAATTCAACTTATGAGCTTCTAAAGTTGATGAGTCAAAACTGCTAGAATTCTAGAAATTGTGTTGCTTAGGCTAAAAAGAAAAATTTTAAATTAAATTCTAATCCTAAATTAAATTAAAATTATTGATTAATTAATACTAATTTATTTTTAATTACAACTAATTTATTAATTTACATATTAATTATAAACCTATTAAATTCATTAAAATATAATTTTAATAATTAAAATATATATATTAATTATTATTATAATTAAAATTATAATATAAATTAGTTATAATAAAAATATAATACACAAACCATATTAATCATATTTATAACAAATCATATTCACGTGAGAATGGAGTTAATGGAGGTGAGGATTGCTAATGGAGGAGTGGGATGGTGAGGTGGAGTGATAAGGAGGGCGAGGTAAGCGTGAGGTAGGGAGGAGGAGTAAGGAGGTGAGGGTGAGGGTGAGAGAGTTACAAGGTGAGAACAAAATTTTTATCTTAAATTTAAATAATTAATTGTATAAAACCTAAATCATCGATTATAATTTTTATTAGGTGAATAATGTTTATTATGTGCGCTAAAAAAAATATGTGATATGCGATATAGCATGTTTTATATCGTATCAAATTTTTTTATTGCATTGCGATTTTTTATTTTGGTAGGAAGCAGATGATGTGGAGTGGGGTCAATGTGGAATTAAAAATTTAACAAATTGAACTACAATCACTTTGTGATTTTGAGATTTTGTGTTTGGGAATTTGTTTTAAAGTAAGAAATTGGAAGAAATTACTGAGATCCCAAAAACACATTTTTTAACTATTCTACAATTTGGCTTGGTCATTTTGTAGGACCATTGCTGAAAAAAATGAAAAAATGAAGGATATTAACTAAGAGTTTAATATTTACAATTAATGCATTATTGAATTTAATTAGTTGCAAAAATTGAAATATTATACATTCTATACATTTTTTACCCTTGGTGACAAAAAATGATCAAAATTCAAAGGCGTGCCATTTACAAACTAGATAACCAACTGAGTTCAAACAAGTATTGATGGAAAGCTATTGTAAATTAAAATTCAATTAAACAATCAAAATATAAATTCTACGAATAAAAAAAATGGCAAAATTGTAAGACAATTAACTTAAAGGAAATCATAAAAGGCATTTAGCCAAAAATTATATAAATGGTACTCATTATTTGGAGTAGCTAAGTCAAAAATTGGAGGGAGGGGAGGTGGGCGGGGGAGGGGGAGGTGGGGTGTTGGGTTTTCCCTACAACACAATCATAAGTACATTTCCAACCTAAAATAGGCATCCTCGTTACTAATCGTAGTTACATCTCCATCCTAAAACAACCATACTCCTTCCCAATCATAGGTACATTTCCAAAGGCTGAGATAGTTTCACATCTATCTAGCATATACAAAGGCCCACATAAATCACTTTACACATACACAACACACAGGTCTAGACTATCCGACACCCGTGTATCTTAAATACATTACACAATGGATACTTATACATAAGACATGGTACAACACTCGCACAACACACTACAAATATACACATGTACACATATACACATGTACAAAACATGCACATATACACATGACATATTACATTACACAAGGTCACAAATAATTCAGAGACAACCTTATCTCTATGCACGTGGACTTGGCCATATTGTCTCATTTGTTCTTCCCTCGTTCTTAACCTCAAAATAGGCACATTGTCAAAGTTAAGTTCGCATGTTTTTCAAATCATAAATCAACAAAATTTCCCTTATGCTCAAAATTTTCCCCCATCTAATTAAGAAACTTTTCATGCCATTCATATAATTAAAATATGTTTTAACAGCAATCCTAGGCCCTATAGTTTATGGGCCCACCACACTTCTATTGCACCACTATGATATCCCTATTGAACACAATGGAATTTTCATATGTATACACATTTATGAGCATATTTTTGCATGTTGTACATAAGTATAGGCAAAAATAAAGTCAGGGTTAAAAATAGTCCCTTGTTACCATTGTATTATCCATAATTTTCATGGACTTATCCATCTCACTTTGTTGTCATATGTTATTCGACTTAATCCTTTTTTATATCCATATGTATCTTATCATGTTCCTGCTAACTTTCCCAATAAATTTTAGTATTCCATTCACGTGTTTTTCCTTTATCAAGAATATGTGGCTTCCCTTCCATCTCAACCAACTTGTTCCATTGCCTGAATTATGTAAATCAAATGAGAGTATAGAATCATTAGGTAGTGTAGGAGGCACCAAATGATGACATCACAAAAGAAATAAAATCCATCATCACAATCACAAATAAAAAAACAAAATAACACATCAAACAACATGGCCATGCATATTCAAAAATCATTTAAAATCGCGCAAGTAAAATTAAAAAATATAGTGCATTAACATCATCTAAAATAGTCTCAAGGTTTAATTAATGTCTTGAGTTCAACATCCATGGCACTCTCAACCTTCTCTAAATGTACATATAGGTTAACAAAACTAATTTCCTTTATTTTCCACTTGTGGGAAATTATTATTTTCTGTGCTCCCCCCACAGTACCAACATGATATGATTTTCTTTTGCTTCTCATTGCCATGGTGCCTTTTCCTACCATAGTCATTTCCATTCTCAAAGGTTTAGGCTTGGTATATAAACTCCTACAAACTTTCTTGTAGTTCACAGTCCCATTTTGACATTTCTTGTTATTCCTTAGAAAGTTTCTTTATTTATACCTTACATATCCCAAGCCCAGTTTCCAATTGCCTAATATGAGAATTTAATTCTCTGTACCTCCCATGTGCAAGTGAACAGAAACATGCTTCCTTATAGTTGTCCATGCATCCATAAAATTTTCATTAGTTATATAACATCTACATAAGTTTGATTTCAAAATTAGGAATACATGCACATTATTCATAACTATCATCTTGCAAATGCAAATGTTAGTTTATGCTAGCATGTTAATGGTAATCAACCTCTTTCCTTAGACCATATTTACCATGTAAATTAGTTGTTTAAATACTTTATAAAAGTTTGACCCTCTTATCAGGGTCAATAGTAGTGGTATTTATAGTCTCATAGAATCATTTAATGAGTTACATGTTACATTAGCATGCATCAAATTCTTAAAATCTTCACATATATAATGGAATTAACTAATGATACCTACATGCAATCCCAAGTCACCACAAAAAATACCATCCACTTTCATATTGAATTGACTAGTGATCACTGTGCTACAATAAGTATTTATCAATTACTTAACTTTTCTATAGTATCCTCTAACCTAAGAAAATGATGGGATTCCCAACTCAGTGTATGTATATACAATAAAATGCCTATGCTATAATTGTAATCAAGCAACACAGGGATTTCCATGATCCCTCATTCCTAATTTATGCCAAAATTTTTAACACATGTAATGTTAAGGTTTATTAGACTTCTATCATGTCAAAAGAATTTATGTGGTCCACATTCACATTTACGATTAATATTATCAAAAACCATATTCATAAGTAGATATAATATGTTGGAGATAGAGCTAGACACCTCTTCAAGGGCTCAGTCTTTGAACCTATCGATGGTGCTAGATTCCCCCAACATACAAGAGGCCTCTGCAATGTGAAGTCCCAATTAGACCTCACATCATTTGGAGTAGGGCCCCATTCGTATTACTGTCTCGACTATTATAACCAAATTTTTTCCTTGGCTTCAATGAATTACATAAGCGAGTATGCACATAACTTTTGAAATCAACAAGCAGGTTGACACTGTGAAACACCAATTGCAATGTGTAAAAGGAGGCTTTCACTCAAGGGGAGAATAGAGTGAGTCTCTAAGAGGAAAGTAATAGTCTTATTATAAGAGACAAACAAGAGACCAAGAAAACATTATTTAGTTATCTAGAGACATAATTCACATAAACACAATGACAATTAAAGTAGATACAACATTCATTCAACAAGATAAGAACCAAAGCCAATGAAGTAGTTCAAACTCCTTAGTACATATGAAAATAACATAAACTGCAAACATTTAAAGAATAATATTACAACATTCAAGATACATGCATGAAAGTGTGTTAGCTTAATGAGCTTCTGATTATTAAGTGAAAGATCCAAGTACATAGTTACAAAGGTCAGCCACTAGCTCCAGCAGTGAAACATTAAGTCGCTTCTTACTTTTCCAAGCAATGGTCTTCTCTCCTATGCCAAGCTAGAGAAGAAAAATCTAGCTCTCCAATGTCTAAGCCTCCAAAAGTCCCTTTGCTTCAGTTATGAGGTTTCACTTATAAAAAGATGAATGACCTTTCATATCCCCTATCACTCTTGAGCTTCCCACATGAATCATCGACTCTTAATTGACCTTTTAACTTCTATAAGACTCTTTCGTCCACATGTGACTTTTCATATTCCACATGTGACTTTTGGACTTCCACACATTTAAATTTTTTCATTTTCTTGAAAATACATAGTTACATCCCACATCATGTGGAAAGAGTCATTGACACATATGACATTATGATGACACTTGTACAAGCAATAACTTGTCAATGATGACATAGAAATTATTGATGATGTGGTAATGTCAAGCTTATCTCCTTGTCACTTTGTCTTCAATCTTAATGAGAGATCTGATTTTTTCTTCATGTTCACCATCAAAAGGGTCTTGGAGTAATGTTGGTACGTTCTAACTCATTATGAAATGTCTTCATTTTGTCATGGTATAGGATCTCTCCATGTCTTCATGTTGGTTCTTCTATGTGGTTCCTCTCTACAAGTGCTTCTTTGTTCCTTCTCATATCCTTGACATATTCCTTAAAATTACCCTAATTAGGAGGTACACCTACCAATGAAGTTCACTCATAACAAGGCAATATTAGTCTGTAAATCATCGATTCTATCAAGTAATACAAAATGGATAATTAATTACTAAAAAGAAGACTAAAATTTGCATATATACGACTATTTTTCAGTCAATGACCAGTAGTAACTAATTTACAATGTCTTATAACATGACCAACTTTTAGTCATTTGTAACTTAGTCATTATTTGGTTGTCTCAGTTTTAGTCATTAATTGGTTGTCTCAGTTTTATTATCTAGTAGTATATTTAGTCATAAATTGTCATTAATTATCACAATTAATGACCAAATATACGAAAAAATATATTACTATATGATCATCCAAGAAAACCAGTTAATGACCAAAGAAATATGACCAAAATGTTGGTCGTGTTATAAAATACTTTAAATTAATTACTAATATTCATATATATGCAAATTTTAGTCATCGTTTGAAACCAATTAATGACAAAAGAAATATGACTAATTTTTTGTTGTGATATAAGAAACTGTAAATTAGCTACAAATAGTCTTATATATGTAAAATTTACCTGTCATTTGTAATGACAAATTTATCATTTGCGGTATTTTTTTTTGGTAGTTTCATATCCATTATATAAATGGCTAATTTAGCAGTTTATATTCATTTCATTTACTGACATTTATAATTATTATAAACGACTGATTTAGTCATATATTCATTTTATTTTTGTTCATCATTAATCAATATGAAATATTAATTTAGTAGTTTTAGATTGATTTTATGTGTTCATTATTAATCAACATAAATTAATTAGTATGTTTTAGTGACTAAACTAGAAAAATGTCATACAATGCACATGTTCATCTAATGTGCAAAAAAAAAGTTACATACATTTACTACAATACTAAATAATATCAAATAGAACTATAAATAATTTCAAACACGTAAATTATATCATATGAAATTTCAAGTATTACAATATGGGTTTTCAACTTAGTATTGGTTGGACTACAATTCAAACATGAAATAGTGTTTCATCACTTCAAAACATTATCATTATTTTTTCCAAGGAATTGTAGGTGAATTAACCAACTTTAAAGACTTAACCATTAGTCTGTAAGTGTGTGTCTCATGTGAAATATTGGCTTTAAGGGCATCACTAGGCTGATCATCTTCTCTTTCTTTCTAAATTTTTTACTCTAGTGTTATTCTTCTCCTTCTCCAATTCCTGCTTCTTACCTTCAATATTAAGCTAACCTTCTAAAAATGAAAGAATATACAATGGAGGGTATAATACATCAAAGACAATAAACATTGGAATATAAACTAAAATAGAGTATAAATGATTTATATGACATATACCTCAACATAAATAAATGTGAATGCCATTTTTTCCATAGAAAAGTAAGGAACTCAAACAAGTTTTCTTGAGTTGGGTAGTATATTTTAGTTTAGTGGCCACTATGTGTCTAGATGACTTGTATAAACAAAGAAAATAAAATGTTACCATAAAAATAGCACCTTAGAAACTTAGTATTCAACCTTCAAGAATATCTTAGGCACAATCATACCAACTAAGTTACATGATAGGAATATCAAACTGTAGATAACTTGTGAAAACAAATGGAAAAGAAAAATATCAGTGTAAAAAACATCCTTATTGCTTGTACTAAAAGACTCATGTTCCTTAAATTTGGAGATGCTTTTGCCCACAGTAAAAGTTATTTTCTATTATGACCTATGTTTTTAGGATCATGAGCTTAATACAACATCATATTGGATTGTGGAGAAAAGCTAATTCAAATTTTGAAGATGAGTACCTCACTTAGTTGAATGAAGGTTCTAGTTGTGAGTAGTGTCAAAATCCTAGGGAAGAAGAACACTACGGCTCATGAAAATATATTACCACAGTCCACTAAAAGAAAAATATTCAATCCCTAATCCAGGTGGATATTGGTAGCCACCCATCAATTCTAGTTGGACCCCCACCATTGCTTCTTTTAGTTTTTCAGTTTCATTAATTGTAGCACAATTTACTATTTTTGGTAGTTTTTCAGGTCCTAAACTTCCGAAGCTGTTTTGAGGTCCTAAACAATGTTTTTCTGGAAATCTACCGCTAGGGATTTTTTTACTAGAGTCATATTTTCTATCGTAGTCCTTGGAGAGATCTTCCCAATGGGCTATCATGCACGTCAAATGGAGATAATATGACCAAGTCGCGACCCAGGGAAGGTGGCTATCTAACTCACCCCAACGGGGCCCATAAACTCTTGGTGTTACATCTCCTCAGGTTAGGGTTTTGGTTGTTAGGGTTTTCTCTTATTGTTCAATAATAAAAAGGCCCTTGAGCTTCATTGTAAGGTAGTTTATAGGCATGTAGCCACCACATCTCTTCTCAGAGATAACCTACCATCGCCCTAGCCAGTTTATTTCCATTCCTGTTTGTAAGCATATTTTAGTATTTTACAGTAATGAAATGAAGTATTATTTTTGCTACATCTCTGTTTTTATGGTTATCTCTGTAATTTTTTGCATTCTTGTTTAAATCCAGATTAGTCAGTTGCAGCTCATTCCATGTAATCTGGATTTAACTCTTTGGGTGTGATCTATTTTGCAATGTCATATGTGTCTAGTAATGGTGGAAAGTATGGCCGAAGGCGATGCACATTGAACACTAGGTGTAGGCCAAGGAATGGGGGAATGTTGAGCTCAAATGCATTGTCTCCCACAACCTTGGTAATCATGTAAGGACCATATCGGAGCGGTCTAAGCTTCTGATAGGCTCCAGTAAGGTGTTCCTTTCGAAAATGCAACCATTCTTCGTCACCCACCTAAATCTTTTGTGGCACCTGATGTTGATCATGTTGCTACTTGTACATGGCATTTGATTTCTCTAGAATGTCATGGACTTGCTGGCGAATATGTTGGACATGCTCAATGAAGTTGTTTGCCTTATCTATTTCAGACTAGACATGAGCTAAATCTGTGTGAGTAGCTGCAAATGGCATGGCCACATCAATTAGACATAGTGGCTGGAATCCCAAGCCCACCTTAAAAGGGTTGTGGTGAGTCGAGTTGTGGAGAGCCGGGTTGTAGCTGTGCTAAACATAGGGGAGGCTCTCATCCCATGTGCATGGATACTTTGAGTTGTACATGCACAGAATGTGTACAATTATCCTATTGACAACATTTGCCTGGCCATTAGTTTGAAGATGGAAGGCTATGGAATTAGTGAGTTTGGTGTCCAGCATCGACCAAAGACTAGACCAAAATGTACTGAGGAACCTGCTATCCTGATCTGAGATGATAGATAGTGGGATCCCAAAGTGTACCCACACTTGTTCAAAGAAGAGTTTAGTAGTGACTTCTACTATGATATTCTTCTTGTAGGCCACCATAATGGTCTTCTTCGAGAACCTGTCGATGACCACAAAAACATAGTCATTTTCATGCTTAGTGGAAGGAAGGCCTGACATGTAATCCATAGAGATGGATTCCCAAGGTTGACTAGGGGTAGGCAGTAGGGTATAAAGGCCTTGCTTCTTGATGGTTGGTTTGGCAATGGCGTATGCAGTGCATGATCTAATGTACTTCCTGACATCTTGTCACAGATTCAGCCAATAGAAATACTTCTGCAATACTGCCACCATTTTCTCGACCCCGAAATGCCTAAAAACACAACTATAGTGTGCTTCCCAAATCATCTTGGCATGCTCGCTTGAAGGAACACAAAGGTTACCTAGGTGGCATAATAGGGCATCATGGAGGTCAAAATCTGGAGCATGCTAACCCTCCAAGGGTGTCTGGTATGTGTGGCCGAATTCTAGGTTGCTTTTGTAGAGAAGTGGCCAATTAGAAGTCTCGTGCCCATAAGAGTTGAGCATGGTGGTTAATGCCATGATTAGTGGTTGACAGAGGAGGCAATCTACCACATTATTGGTGTTTCCCTTCTTATATTTGATATTCAAATGGAACTATTGCATGTATGTGGACCACTTCTCATGGCGATCATTCTGCAATTTCCCTTGGATTTGTATGAACTGCAGGGGTCGGTGGTTTGTGTGGATGACTGTTTCCTTCCCCAAAATATAATTCTTCCATTCTTGATAGGCCTACATAATGGAATACATCTCTTTGTCATAAGTGGGATACTTCCGGACTATGTCTGAAAGTGTCTCACTGTGATATGCCACTCGATGATGGTGTCCAGTAAGAACTACCCCAATAGCATAGTCAGAGGCATCTATCTCGACCTCAAATGGTTGTTGCAAGTATGGTAATGTGATCACTGGTGCCAAGAATAGGCGATCTTTCAACTCTGTGAATGCCTTCTATTGAGATTCAGACCAAGACTTTTGCTTTCTCTCCTCCCTTGGTGACTTGACTCAAGGGCCAAGTGATATGAGAAAATCCCAACACGAACCTACGATAGAAGTTGGCAAGATCTAGAAAATTGCAAAGATCTGTCAGAGTGGTTGGAGATGGCCAATCTCGAATGACTTGGATCTTGGTTGGATCCACATGCACCCCTTGTTCATCAATAATGTATCCTAGATATGGAACTTGGGTCATGCCAAAAGTGCATTTCTCCAAATTAGCACATAACTTGTGTTGTTGCAGTGTTTGGAGAACCTGCCATATGTGATGGATGTGCTCTTCCCAACTCTAGCTGAAGATTAGGATGTCATCCAAGTATACCACTACAAATGAGTTGGTGAATAGCTGCAATATGTCGTCCATTAGCCTCATGAAGGTTCCAGGAGAATTCGTCAATCCGAAAGGCATAACCAACCATTCAAAAATTCCCTCCTTGGCTTTGAATGTAGTCTTCCCCACATCGGAGGGTTTGATTGGTACCTGGTGATATCCTAACTTCAAATCGATCTTGCTGAAATACTTTTCCCTCTTTAGTTGGTCCAGGAGGTCATCAATCCATGGGATCGGGTACCTATTATGGACAATGATCTTGTTCAGCTCTTGATAGTCAATACAGAGTCTCCAACTCCCATCCTTCTTTTGTACCAAGACGATCGGGCTCCCATAGGGTGATGAACTCAAATGGATGTGACCTTTCTACAACAGCTCCTAAATCTGCCTCTTGATTTCATTGTTCTCCATAACGGAGCATCGATAGATTGGACCATTCAGCAGCAACACACCTAGGGTCAGATAGATGGAGTGCTTGACCTAACAGTGCAGAGGAACCCCTGTAGAGGAGGTGAAGATGTCATTGTACTCCTCCACAACCTTGTCCATCTGTATTTGTCGTGCGGAGGGACCCTATCTAGAGGTCGTGGCCACCGTCTTCTTCTTTCCTTGTGGGTGTATCATCAAGAAAATAAATTTCCCGGTTTTGGAAATGAGCTTATGCATGGTTTTGTAGTAACCAAAGAGATGGCAATAGGCAGCACTACCTCTGGTATCCTGTACAACTTATTTCCCAAATTAACAATAACAACACAAGGCCTTGATTCATGCACAACATTTCACTTCCACAAGTATGGTTTTCCTAATAATACATCACAAACTTCAAGGGGAGCAATGTCACACAATACCTCATCCATGAAGGGCTTGATGTTGTATGGAAGGTGACTGCTAGCTCACGTGAAGATCCAGAAGAAGGAACTCGAAGATCTAGAGGAGGAGGAGCATCTCTTCCACTCCCAAATGTGGGTAAAGGGCTCCCTCCTATTTTCTATTATGACCTATATTTTTAGAATCATGAGATTAATACAACATCATATTTGATTGTGGAGAAAAAATGATTCAACTTTCGAATATGAGTACCTCACTTGGTTGAATGAAGGCTCTAGTTATGAGTAGTGTCAAAACCTTAGGGAAGAAGAACACTAAGGCCCATGAAAATATATCACCACAGTCCACCAAAAGATAAAAATTCAATCCCACAATGGCCTCTTCGTTGGATGTATATCACACTCTGAGAGTTTATTTTCTAATACAATGAGAAGTGTACATATATTATCATAATACCCCTCACATTCATACCCTACATTCGTGTCCTATAGTATTAATCATATTATACTATTTCATTATAAAATTATGGCTATTAGATAATTATTAGTTTGAATAATTAGTCTCAAATTGCGTTTTGAGTTTTTATGTATACATGAAAATATTAAAAAAAAATACTTTTTGTGAGTAGTTAATTTCAAGTGAATCTAAATACACAAGAAATTATGGTGCCTCGGTCTTTCTCTAGTGGTTATATTCTCATTGTAACAATTTCTCCCATGTCTTCTATTTCTTTTGGTGAAGTCCTCTTTGATGATTTCAATTCCAATGTAATGGAAATTTATCCTAAATGTTTTTCTGAGCCAAAGGGAAGCTCCACAAGTAACAACCAATAAGAAGCCTCAAATATATTATTTGGGGCCAAAATGTAGTAAGGATATGGCAAGCCAAAAAACAATGCATGTTAATCGTCTTCCCTTTAATATTGATCTTTGCATGATCATGTAATACTAGAGTGTCAAGTAGGGACGTTTAAATCTAGTCATCCATCAATATCACCTTTGAGTGTGCTTAATAGTTAATAATTCCAATTGAAAAGACATTATATCACCAACTTCAAGGATAGAAATATAAACATGACAAAAATGAAATAAAAAGAAATGCTAGGAAGTCAAATGCAACTAATCTTGAGTCAAGAAAATACCAAGCGCTTCACATTAGCAAGGAATTCTTAAGAATTAAAATATAAAATCCTTCCATTACTTCATTTTCACCTTTTCTTTAATTTCTTTAATTGAGAACACAACTTTCAGCAAAAATTTCATTGAAAAATGTCTCAAAATTGTAACAAATGCTGGAGTGATTGCCGTATCAATTAAACAAAAAGGAAATTGTTCGATAATTTTAACTTGTAGAAGAGATTGAATAATATGAAGCTTTCTCATCCCTTGGTCCTACTCAAATTGTAATATGTGGGTTCCAATCAAGTAATCACTTTCCCTTGAATATATTTAAGAGATCACTTTGGAGAAGGGCTTCTAGAAGCACTGGGATAGTAGAACGAGAATTAACTAGGAGGAAAATGAAGCAATTTAGTGCATGCTCCAAAATATTCAAAGAAAAATGAAAATTATTTTATACTCCCTCCATGTATTGTAAAACATAAACCCTTCAGTTGCATCTCATTTATTTTCCACCTTTCTGTAATCTGTAATTCTTTGAGCAAGAATAGAGAATTCATTAATATTCTCATGAAAGAGGACTCTTCATAATCCTAATAAGTTGGGCTCTAACAAATCAAATATTTCATGTAGTGAATAAATTTTACGTGGTAGATTTCAGTGATTGAAACGATAAATTTATTCTTAATATCATTACAACAAAAAAAAATTGAACCCTAACAAGTTGGGATCTAACAAATCAACAATTTCATGTAGTAAAGAAAACTTACATGGTAGATCACAATTCTTTGCAATGAAAACTTTATTCTTGATCTTATTACAACATAAATAAATTCATGAGTACATGCATATTTCCTTATCTGAGACAAACTTTGAACACATTCCAATATTTCATAGAAAATATAATGATATGATTTACTTGTAGGACATGAGAAAGCTAAATGATATGATTTACCTATAGGAATTGAGAAAGCTATCTACATCTACCACCTGACACTAGACAATAGTGTTATTGAGACACCATATCATGGTATTAGAATCATGTAGATAGATAGTGATATAGATAGACCTCGCACCACCTATTCAACACTACCTTCAAGCTTCAAACTCATCAATTGATTTACTTCAGTAGCAAATTCTAGTGAGATCTCATTAAGTACAACCCAACAAAAGCCATTTATGATAGTTTTCACCGCCTTCTCTAGATTTATCAGCCTTTGGAAATAGAATAACTAATATTCCCCAATTTTTGAGGCACTTTCTTCATGTTCAACATGGGATGTTGGGTTATTCACATGGAAAATGTTGCAAATATTAGATGCATAATAGAAACAAACATGCAATTCAAGATTTCTCCTAAAGTCTCTTGCGTAAATTATAAAACACCATCTAGTTAAAACTACCTGCCCAAGATCCCACTTAAGAATTAAAAATGTTGCGAATAGCATATGTAAATATTAGATGCATAATTGAAACAAACATGGAATACAAGATTGCTCCTATGGTCTCTTGCCTAAATTATAAAACACAATCTAGTTAAAACTACCTTCCCAAGATCCCACTTAAGAATTAAAAATGTTGTAAATAGGATATGTCTTAAGCAATATCTACTATTTAATTGCATAATCACTCTAAACTATAAAATCCTTTAAAATGTTGAAAAGTGTGGAAAAAATGGAGTTGGAATATTATAGTTACGTCAAGGTAGATATAGATACATGAAATGTAACTTCTATATAACATTCAAAATAACCTTTTTCAATCACTTAATAGACTAACCTTTTTTTATCTTGGGTTAATAGCTTAACAGTCCACCAAAAATAGCAATAGATCTAAATTGGTTCTATTCACCAACCAAGGGGAAATTTTAAATGAGTGTGAAAATACTTACTCATTCCCCTGCCATATTTTTGATATTTTATTTGTGTGCAGATCTAAGCTACTTGTAAAGTAACTTCTACATGTTTGAAAATTTTAAATGTAACAAACTACCCATACTAAAGTTATATTATTAACATATGCACAATAAGATATAATATGCATCAGTTGTAAGTAATATTAAGTTTACATGTTATATTAAGAAAAACAATTTCTCATCTAAGCTACATGTAATGTAACTTCTACATATTTGAAAATTTTAAATGTAAAATTATACCTACATATATTTGACAATTTTAAATGTAAAAAATTACCTACACAGAAGTTATACGTCGATTAACATATGCACAATAAGATACAATATGCATCAACTATAAGTAAAATGAAGTTTACATGTTATATTAAGACAAATAATTTCTCATCTGAGCACGTGTAATCTAACTTCTACATATTTGACAATTTATAATTGTAAATAATTAACCAGACTGAGGCTATATGATTAACATATGCACAATAAGAAACAATATGCATCAACTTTAAGCAATATGAAGTTTACATGTTATATTAAGGCAAACATTTTCTGATCTAAGCTACATGTAATGCAACTTCTACATATTTGACAATTTCAAATGTGAAAAATTACCTAGACTGAAGTTATACAATTAAAATATGCATAATAAGATACAATAGCATCAGTCATAAGTAATATGAAGTCCACATGTAATATTATGACAAATGTTTTCTCATCTAAGCTAGGTGTAAAATAACTTCTACATATTTAACAATTTTGAATGTAAAAAAGTACCCAAACTGAAGTTATACAATTAGCATATGTGCAAGAAAATGAAACCTTAACCAAAGAACTTACCAGAACTCCACATATTTTCACCTGTTCAATCCACTACAATTCAAATCAAGCTGATTTCCCATTACTTTTGGTTGAGTCGACCAACGTTTATAAAGGCACATATTTAACTGATCTGCAACTACAAAAGCGATCTATTAAAATGGGAATATTCACTGTAACTGAGACCCATCTCTCTACACATAAATTGTTGAAGCCAACTAAAAAATGAAAATACAGAAGGGTGATGGATATGGGATTTTGAGTGAGTGATCCAATGTAGGGAGGAAACCTCCAAGAAAGGACTTCATGAAGTCCGATCTAGACTGGCTTTATTTCACCCCTGTATAACTATCTCTAGATATCCACATAGTTTGGACTTTAGTGGCCTTTCATCAATTACCCTATTACCATAAAGTTGTTTGTAGTTCCCAAAATTTGTGAACAGTTGAACCCTTCCAAGATGCTTCCTAGACATATCACTATAGTCGTAACTTGTGAACATTTTATTTGAACCCAACTCTAAAGTTGAAATAAAAAAGAAATAAATATTTATAATGGAAGAAATAAAAGAAATATTTAGAATAGAAAAATAAAGATATAAATTGCAATTGGGTTAAATGATTTATTGTTACTTAATATTTTTTTTGTGTTAGAGGCTAAATTAGAAAGAAGAAGAAGAAGAAGCTAAAAGTGATATTGGGGATGAGTGTAAGTATTTAAATATTTTCTCAATTAATAATAAAAAGTTAAATTAATAAAAATAATAAAATTCAATTTGTTATATTTTGATTTTGTTATTAACTTTTGAATAGGCTTTCTTACAATACCATGGACCAATACGATGGCTTATCAATACCACAAGCCCAAAAACCATAACTTATTCCACAATGAAAATATCTTATAAAAATATGATAAGATTCTTAATCATGGATATTCACTCCCACATTACTATAGATATTATTAACTTGTAAAAGATAGGCTTTGCTACAATACCAATACCACATGCCCAAAAACATAAATTATTTCACAATCAAAATATTTTATAACAATATGACAAGATTCTTAACCATTGATATTCACCCCTAGTTTTCCATTGATATTATGAGCTTGTGAATAATATTTGTTACAATGTCATAGCTTATCAATGCCACATGCCCAAAAATCATAACTTTTTTTACAATCAAAATATTTTATAACAATATGACAAGATTGTTAACCATGGATATTCACCCTCACTTTACCATGGATATCAACTTGTAAATACACTTTTTAACAATACCATGGATTATAAATACCACATGCGAAAAATCCATAACTTATTTCATATTAAAAATAGTTTATTTTAATTCACCTCTATAACATTTTTTTAATTTAATCTAAAATGGAAAATGTTACAATTTGAGATATATCTAAATCCTCTATCCTTGTGACTACAAAAAAAAATTCCCATAGAAATTAAATTAAGGTTTTAATAAAATTAAGCTAAGATGGATATATGCTCATTAAAGAACCATATAGATCCATCTTAGATAAATATATATAAAGAACAAGCATATATCCATCTTATTTAAGGATCCAAGGGATGAGAGCAAGAAAAGTGACTAGTAATAATAGATTAAATATAGTGCATGATTTTTTTAAGTGTTTCATTATTTTATTTTCTTTCACATGATTGATCCAAAATATAGGTTTAATATTTTACAACCAATTAAGTTTTTTAATTTAGATAATTTCTTAGACACAATACAATGTGATCAAATTTAAGATAGAGCTGGGGGTTTGGGGGAGGGGGAGAGAGGGAAGGAGATAGTGAAATGCTTGGAATGTAGAGAGAGAGAGATGGGGGAGAGAGGGAGGGACATAATGCAAATGTTGGAGGGCAGAGAGAGAGAGAGAGAGAGATAGAGTGATGGGGGAGATAGAGAGTGAGGTGGGAGAGAGAGAGTGAGAGGAAGGAAGAGATAAGAATAGAGGGAGAGACACAAAGAGAGAGATGGAGATGGAGGGAGAGAGAGGGAGGAAAGAAAAAATACCTAGAGAGATAGAGGTGGATATAGAGAGATAGGGAGTGATACAGGAGATATGGAGAGAGAGTAAGGGAGAGAGGAGAGGATGGAAGAGAGAGAAGAGGAGAGGAGAGAGATAGGGAGAGAAGGGGAAGGGAGAGAGATGTAGGGTAGAGATGTAGGGGAGATAGAGACGGAGAGGGGAGGAATTATAGTGATAGAGTTGGACAGAAGAGAGGGAGAGAGGGAGGGTGAGTGATAAGGTGGGGGGGGGGGGTTAAGAGGGAGGTGGGAGAGAAGGGAGAGAGAGGAAGGAAGAGAAATATAAGGAGAGAGAGATGGAATTGAAGGGGACATGAGAGTGAGGGAACAAGAAAAACATAGAGGGAGAAAGGTGGAGAGAGAGAGAGCTGGTGACAAGGTAGTCATGGAGAGAGAGTGAGGGAGAGAGGAGAGTGGGAGGTAATAAAGAGAAGGAGAGCGATAGAGAGGGAGAGAAGGGGAAGAGAGGGAGAGGGAGAGTGTGTATGTTTGGGGGGTGAGATAGAGAGAGGGAAAAAAAGAGAGACACAAATACAAATATATATGTGTGTGTGTGTGTGTGTGTGTATTATATAACCAATCTAGATCCATATTAACCCCAAATCTATCAGGTGTCGAGAGGGATCCAATATCTTGAGGTGCAAACCTTTGCTCATTTTTTTCACTAAAAAAATAAGTTTTCACCAAGAGAGATTGGATCCCTCTCAGATCTGGGGTTAAGATGGATCTAGGTTGGTAAATATGAAATTAAAGTAGTATTTCTTTAATATTATAGTCTTAAAAGTTAAAATTTATCTTCAAATTAATTTCAAATTGGAAGTAGATTCAATTATAATCAATGAATAGACTCCTAAAAAATACATAAAACAATTATTTTTTAATTAAAAAATATATTTTGAAAATTACAAATTATTAGAGATAAATATTGCAAAGTTGTCTCACATATACACCATGTGAGGATAAATAAGTGTTTAAGGAATGGTAACCTTTAAGAAAATCTTTAACAACCTTTCAATCCTTTATCACTTGTAAGTTTAAATTGATTGACACAATTAAAATGATTGACATAAAAAAAATGAATCATGTTATGTTGAAATGTGGCAACAAGAATATTCCAATTTTAAATTGTCCTTGAATTAAAATTGAGAATTAAAAATTCAAATTTACTCTCACCAGTTGTTTGAAAAATATTTAATTAATTCATCTTGAGTTAATTAGTTGGAGAAATTCAATCATGAAGTCTTTGTGAAGTCATGCAACAGTTATCCCATTGGTTGAGGAAGTTATCCCTTAATTAAGGAGATAAGGATGAGTTGTATTTGAGTTGTAATTAGTTAGCTCAGTTAACTGAGTTAATTCCAGTTAAATTAGTTCCAAACAGTTTTTGGAACTAATTGTTAGTTCAGTCATTTAAGGCATGCATGCATGAAACTAGTGTACTCCAGATAACTGAATATTCCCTCATAAATAAATGATGCATGTCAGTTCAGACAAATACCTAGTTGACATTAAAGGAAGGGACAATGTACTATCAGTTGCAAGAGTTTTCCTATAAGAAAACTCTTGCGTACAGAAGGAATTCATTCATTGAGATTTGATTAGTTTTACAGTGTGTTGGAGCAGTGTGTGAGATCAGTGTCACACAAGGTTACAACTGGAACACCTAGGGAAAACTGCACAAGGAAATAGGAGGCTTGGAGGGCAGACGGAAAGACATATGAGTTGTCTAGTCTATCTATGAGTAGTAGAGAGGGATTGTATTGAGAGCTGGATAGCTGTGAGAGCTAAAGCTTTGTGTAATCTTGAGATATTTCCACTTGCATGATAACACAGATAGCAGGGTTTTTAGCTGAGGTTTTCCACAGAGTATTCTTCTGTGTTTCATGTGTATTGACTCTTCTTCTATGTTATATGTGTTATGTTTGATATTGCTCAAATCGATTAAACTTATTCAAGTTTGATTGTAGAAGCAGACTAAGTATTTTTCTTTAGTCTATTACATAATCAGGTTAACCTACAGTGAGAATTTCTACATGGTATCGGAGAAAAGATGATCAGAGTTGTGAACAATATACTGAGAAGGGAATTTCGCAATTCGAAGTTCTTGATTGCAAGTACAAAATCAAATTCTTGTCACACCTGAAAGTTCACCGATGGCATTGAATGGATTTAGACTCGAGTATGAATTGGATGGTAGCTCAAATTTCATAGCATGGAAGGATAACATGGAAGCAGTATTAGAAGACAATGGTTTGAAGGATTTCATTAATCAGGAAATCCCCAAGCCAGTTGCA
Organism: Pinus taeda; assembly: GCA_000404065.3. Lineage (NCBI taxonomy): Eukaryota > Viridiplantae > Streptophyta > Pinopsida > Pinales > Pinaceae > Pinus > Pinus taeda. Next base: position 10,430 of record APFE030601395.1, on the reverse strand, counting down.
GCTAATGCACAAGAATTGGCTGAATGGAAGAAGTGTGTGGCGAAGGCGAGGAGGATTCTTCTGGAGTGAGTTTGAGACCATATTATCTCGAGTATACATGGGAAGGAGACTCTGTTTTCAATGTGGAAGACATTGAAGGACCTATATTAGAACAATAGAACCCATAGGAAATTGGTGCTCAAGAATAAGCTTCGAAAAATCAAGTGTGAAAAGGGAAACACTATTTCTACATATCTAAACAAGCTCACTACCTACAAAGATGAGCTTGGTAGTGTGGGAATAAAGACAGTCGATGATGATATGGTGAGTCTTGCTCTCCTTGGTCTTCCTAAGAGCTGGCATAGTTACGAGGACTCAATGAATAAAAGAGAGAATCTGTTGGATTGGGAATGACTGTAGTCAGGTCTGATGCAGGAGGAGATTAGGAGGAGCACCAGAGATGGTTCTTCGTCTAAGCATGATGATGAAGAAAATCTAGCCTTACCAAGTAAGGAAAGGAAAGGGAAAGGGAAAGCTTCCCATTCCAAATTGAGTTCTTCTCATGGTGGGAAGAAGATTGACAAATCTAAAGTGAGATGCTTTAATTTTCATGAGGTGGGATATTATGCAACTAATTGCCCATTGAATAAATCCAAGAAGGGATCCTCCAAAGGATTAGAAGGTGAGGCATTTGCCTCTCAGTTCGAATTGGATTTTACCATCATCACATGTATGGTTTCATCGATGGTGGGTTGTGTTTGGCATCTAGACAGTGGAGCCTCATTCCACCTGATCAAAGATAAGAGTTTATTCAGTACCTTGGAGGAGAAAGACCTTAAGATGCGCATAAAGATGGGCGATGATGTAAATTATCATGCTTCAGGTGAAGGCACAGGTTATTTTTTAGAGGGAGCATGGAGCTCCTCTCACCCTGACTGATGTAAAGTATGTGCCTGGACTAAATATGAACTTGGTATTGGTCGCGATGTTGGAGGAAAAAGGCTACGATGTTGTCTTTAGTAAAGGAAAGGAATTCCTGAGAAACATAGCCACGGGTCAGATGAAGAGGATTGGGATTTGAGTAAAGAATCTCTAGAAGATGGAGGTAGATGATTGTGTTGCATTGAGTTCGAAAGATGAATTGGTGCAAAGCAAAGACATTTGTGAGTTATGGCATAGGCGGTTGGGCCACTTGCATCATGGGGCCTTGAAAATATTGCAACAGATTTCTACTGGACTTCCCAAATGTATACTTGAGAAAGTGGACACATACAGAGGTTGTACCTTGGGAAAGTACGCCAAGTCTTCCATTCATGATCGAGAGAGTCGAGCTGAAGCAATCATGGGGCGAGTTCATACTAATGTGTGTGGAACATTCTCGACCACCTCCACCTTGAAACAAAGGTATTATGTGATTTTCACGGATGATTTTTCTCATAAATGCTAGATCTATTTCATGCAGAAGAAGGATCAAACCTTCTCAAAGTTTTGTGAGTTCAAATCTTTGGTTGAGAAAGAATCAGGGAAGAAGATTAAGGCATTGAGAAGTGACAGTGACAATGGTGGAGAGTATGTCTCTTAGGAGTTTAAGGACTTCTGTGTAGCAGAAGGAATTAAACTGGAGTTGATGGAGCCTCATAACCCACAATAGAATGGGGTGGCTGAGAGGAAGAACAGAACAATTGTGGGGGCAGCTCAGGCATTGGTACATGACCAAGGCCTACCACTTCATTTATGGGCTGAGGCATGCAACACAGTGGTCTATTTGCAGAATAGAAGCCAAGATTGCATACCTGGGATGAAGAGACTAGAGGAAGCCTTCTCTAGGAAGAGACCAGATGTGGGTCACTTCAAGATATTTGGCTCATCGGTATATTTCTATGTGACCAAGGATTCCCAGAAGAAGCTTGAGCCAATAACTGAGTTGGGGATACTTGTGGAGTACACTGATACACCCCACAACTATTGGGTGTACTTGCCTACCAGTTGGAGGATAGTGGTTTGCAGAGATCTCAAGTTTGATGAGCAGACATCCATGCGAGTTTTCCTTGAGAGGGAGCTCCAACTATAGGTTGTGGAGGAACTTTTGGTTCCTAAGGAGGAGGAGCCTCAGACAGATATGGGGCAGCCACATGGAGAGGTTCCAGGAGTGGAGACTATTAGCCTCCTGCTGCAGCAGGTTACTCATATTTCATGATTGACATTTTTACAGGCCAAATATGTCACACTTTGCATGCTGCAATGCTCCATATTTGCTAAACAGTCACCAAGGAGAGAATGCTACTCAAAGTTCATCTAACTGCTTTCCAATTTTGAAGAGTCATTCCAGTTTTGTAGAATTTTTAGCTAAAGGGAGGTCCAAACAGCTTAATCTTGGTCTCCCTAGGTTTCAATTTCCTGTTTTAGAATATAGAGAATGAAAATCTGTCCAAGCAGCTTAATCTTGGCAGATTCTTAGATAGGTAGAGAATCAAAGGAGCCCAACTACTTAATCTCGGCCCTTGGAAGAAATAAGGGTAGTTTGTAGATAGGAAGGCATAAAAAGAAAAAATTGAAATGTTGGGTCTGCAAGTCTAAGTGCACCAAAACCAAAAGAAGAAAAAATGTTAGGTAAGTAGGCTAGGTAGGTAGTTTTGAGGTTGCATAATCTTGATTTCTGATCAATTCTATGTTTTCAAATTATCATCCCTACTCAGGGCACAATCATCAGGCAGTTTCATGTGAAGGAGATCAAATCAGGCGTAACTAACTTCCCTTTCTTCCTCTTCCCCAAATCATTAACTAATTTCCCCAAAAAGAGGTCAAGATCTGCTTTATATCTCTTAGTTTCATCATTCCCCATATCATTAGCCTGGGTGAAGATCTGATTCACTCAAGGAGGATCCATACTTTCTCTATAAGGTTCTATCTCCCCTTTGAAGCCTAAGATCACTGAAACTTAGCGCTTTCTTTCCATCTCCATATTAACTACTGACATTATTATTTAACCCCCTATATTTTCCCCATCCCCCTACTAAAACTATGTAAATAATCCCCTTATGTAAATATCCCCTCCCCATGGTTGAAATATAACCATAAAAACTTCTCTGGGAATTACTAAGTCACCTGGACTTTAGTAAGAACCCTCCTTCTGCATAAATTTCCATTCCCAGGTGTTTTGGACCCCTTCCAAACACTAAGAAAACCCTTTCCAAATGCTAAACCCCCCCCCCCCCCCCCCCCCGGCGCATTTTTCTTTGGAAATCATTAATGTTTATTTAATAATTTCCAACGCGCCAAAATAGAAAACCCATTTTCTAAAGTTTAAAACCCAAAACACCGCGGAAAATTAAACCTTTAACGCGCGCGCGCTTTTACTAAACCCCGCGCATCTCCCTATCTCGTCCGCCATCGGATCACCCCCCCAGGATCCGATGGCCCCTGTTCACATCGGGTGCCCTATTGTGGTGGTAGTTTACCACCCGATGTCCGACAGTTTTACTGTCGTACACCAGGAGAGGTGGCTGCCTCCCATTGCATCGGGTCGCCACTGAAAGAAACCACCTTCGTACCAAAGGCGGTCTGATGCACAGGAAAAAACACGCTCCCCTCACGTAATAGGACCTCCACCTCACCTTGCCACGTCGCCTCTACATCACCTCACACTGCCTGCGCCCGACCCACGTCACCCTGCCACGTGTCTCTGCCAGGTCACCCCGCCGTACTGCCACGTCAACTTGATGACGTCAACATGCTGATGTCATATCTGTACTAGAGGACCCCACTGCTGACATCAGCATGCTTACATCATCCGCCGTACAGCTGACGTCAGCAGCCAAAAAACCGAAAATTTGCGCAAGCGCGAAAGTCGAGCTTCGGAGCTCCGGAATGAGAAACGGAGGCAGTTTTCGATGCGCGATTAGCGCGAATCGCGCATCACTACGGGAAATAGGCCATATTGGGGAATCCTTTGGAATCTTTTGATTCCTTGGCCCTTTTTGCACCGAAAAAGCCTGAAATTGCCCGATTTTGCCAAATTAAACGAATTTGAAGACAGCAAGAGGCCAGGAACAGAGATTAAAGGGTATCAGATCAAATATGCAGAAAAAAAGCACGTCAAAGAGTATCAGGAAGTGGTGAAGACCATCAATGTGGAGGCAAAGTGTATCAGAGGAGATTTTCTCAGGGCTCGAGGCAAATCCAACATTAAAAGGAAAGCTCTGAAAGTCAAGAAGTAATTGAAGGCGCATTGAAGGCTCACCAGCACAAATGACTGCACATTAAACTCACAGAAGATTAGTGGACCAGAACTCAATGCACCGTTATGAAAGAACCATTGCACCAAGCCACACAGGACACCTCATCAACTCAACTTGATCCAATTGCCTCTAACGCAGCCCAAAGGACTTACTTGCATTTAATTCCAGCACCGATTAGGTTTTAGAAAAAGCTTTTTTGGCAAACCTGTTTAGGTCAATTGTAATAAATGACTTCAGATATTTTGCTTATATATACCACCTTGAAAAATGGAGTAGGGGTTGGTTGGTTGATCAGTATCTTGATCTTTGTTATTCTGATCTTTCTCTCAAGCAGAGACTCGCACTGTAACTGTGATGCTTTCTATAACCAAAGACTGCTGAAAGCATGGATTCTGAAACTGTCTGCTGTGTTTAATTGGCTCAGGAGTGATTGTGGAATTATTGTGCTTCGACATGGTTCAATAAGTGTTTCCTAACTTTGTTAGTTTTATTCATGTTTGTTTTACCAGAAATCTGCCCTCTAAATTGCAGAAAAGAAGAATAGCTTAGGATTTGCTTAGCTGCACCTTAGGCTCAATTTCTGCAATTTTTCATGTTTTCATCGGGAATAGTTATGAACATGCATACTTAAATGATCTTGTTGACGCTGTTTCTTTCACATATGAATGATAGTTTAGGAATTCTTAACTGCTCCTAGACAACCATTCATTCACTTCCCCTCCCTGTTAGTTTGATGAAATATTCTTAATTGCTTTTCATCCCTGATCATCATTCCATCCTTTCAGCAAATTGATAATTGTTTCCTGTGTGGCTATCCCGCACCACAATCCTCTGGTGACCAAGAAAAAGCAACAACGAGATTTAATCCATGACTCCATGCCAAATGGTTTGAAACTTATCACACCTTACCTTGCCTCTCTGCTTGGAATTTTCTACCTGGCATACATCTTCCATCCAAACAAAAAATCAAACCCCTGAACCTGAAAACTAGCCTAAAATCACCATCAACAAAGTTAAATCATTAAGAGAGAGCCCTCTTTGATTGTAGGTGGGCTAGAACTTGCAGTCCAAAGATTGGTTTGTGGTTACCTCGGCCGTATCCCTACAGGAGCCTAGGGACAACCTGATTGATAACATAATGGCGACTCAACTGGGGACTTCCTCAGATAATCTCACTAAACCAGTCCGCAACTCCACAGAGGAAGAAACCGACCTTTGAAAGTCTCGGTCGACCTATGTTTATTAGAAAAATTTCCCAAAAAATAGATTAGAAGATGGCTCCTAAAAAGAAAACGCGTCATACAAGATCAAATCTCGATCCCAATCGCCTAGTTGCTTTTGAAAATCCGAATTTAATCCCTAAGATCATTAGAAAACAAAAGCAACAAGAATAACCAACTGCTGCGAGTCCTGAAACAGTTCAGCCAAGCAGTGTTCCAACCCCTGTCAAAGTTCTATTTCGGTCAACCCCAAGTTCCCCTGATTCATCACCCCCTTCTCCAAGCAGCTCTTCTACACCTCCATCCTATACTCCTACTACCACTACTACTCCTACCCCGGTTGTTCCTGTTATCCCAGTTGCCCCAGTTTTTCCACTTATCCCCATTACCATGGCTAATAGATATGTGCCCTTACAGTTGCCTTCTAATTCCGGGGCTATGCCTCAGGACTACCAGACAAAAATTACATATTTTGATGGCAAAATATCCTGCACCACCCTACAACATACAAAGAAAATGTAGGATTACTTCGAGAGTTATGAAATTGATGATGACAACGTGAGAATGAAGATTTTTGTCCAAAGTTTGACCGGTGATGTCAGAACCTGGTTTAGGGCACTTACACCCAATTCCATATTAAACCCGGAAGCCTTATACCAGACATTTATTAACAGATGGGAGAAAAATAAAGACCCCCTACACATACTATCTGAGTATGATACTATCAAAAGAGGACCTCAGGAAATGGTTTTAGATTATTGCGCAAGATTTAATAATGTTTACAATGCAATACCACAAAATTTAAGACCTCCACCTAATCTTGCTTTGTAAAAATTCCCTGATGGCTTTGATGCTAAGATGACATATCATTTAAGGGAAAGAGCCCCTCAAAGCCTTGCAGAAATGCAAGATGTCGCTGTTAGTGTGGAGGCAAATATAATTGCTAAAAGAAACAGAGCCAGAACTAAGAGAAGAACCACTTTCAAGGAAGAACCCTTAGCCTTCGATCAAAAGCTAGATGCTATTATCAGTGGCATCCACAGGCTGGGAGACAGAGTAGACAATGTTGAGAGGAAAAGTTCATGGGAAGGCCAACAACCCAATGCCATAAGGAACCCGAACTTCAGAAAAACTCAAAACACAAACGCTAGAAGGGACAGTCCCGACCATGATATTAGGCCTCCTTTCCAAGAAAACTATGCGGAGGCATCTACATCCAGTGAGCCCACAGATGGGACTCATATGAACCTGATAGATTCGGAAAATGAACCGCAAATCTTTCTTACTGAAGAGGACCGACAATACCCTGATGTAAAACAATTTCACACCAAGTCGGGAGAGTCTTTTGATTTCAAACAAGGCTATGATACTGCTGTGTACGAGGTGCACAAACAATACAAATTGAGAACAAGGACCATTTATGTCCCCGCATCTAGTAGAACAAAAGATAGCAAACAGCCCAACAAAATTAAAGACAATGTCACTATAACTCAACTAGCTGATAGCTCTGTCCTAAGCTCACATCAGGTAACTGTGGAGGATATAACAAACACACAGCCTCCTATTGATCGGCCTCTGCCTCCTTCCTCCCCAAAAGAGAATCTAAATGGCACTCCAAAAAATCCTCCCAAAGTAGAAATACCACAAGCTGTCATTCATCATAACATTGACATTCCAAAAGAAAACATAGAGAGTATGCCTGAAAAAGAGAAATCTGCCGCTATCACCGCCAACAGCTCATTAGAAAAACCTTTCAGCTTAGAAGTAGAGATTGGAAAACTCAAGATATCCATTCCCCTCTCAGAACTTGCCAAACATGATGTATATAGGCAACAAATTCAAAGGTCACTTCAACTACCAGAGGTAAGGGATGATGTAAATGTTTTAGACGATACCCATGAGCTGCTGTTTGGTCCAGAAGTTAACGAAAAATCAACATATGGACCTGTTCCACCTTTTTATGTCAGTCTGCACATACATGACAAGATATTGCATAATGCCATGTTTGACTCAGGTGCCTCACATAACCTTATGCCTAAAGCTGTAATGGAAAGGTTGAACCTTGATGTCACAAGACCATACAAAGATCTATATTCCTTTGACTCAAGTTAAGTCAAATGTTTAGGCTTGATTAAAGACCTTTGTGTGTCTCTAGTCCAGTTCCCCAACAAAACAATCCTAATGGACGTAGTAGTTGCTGACATTCCCACAAAGTATGGCATGCTCCTATCAAGATCATGGGGAGCAAAATTGCAAGTATCCCTTCAACTTGACCACTCTTATGCTACCATATCTGTCTTTGGGCAACCATGTAAAAATTTCTATTTTCCCACCCCGGTTTTCAGTTTCTCCTTATTTCTCCCATGTAGTTAAATGCCCTTTCCCATAACCATACATTAAATGAACTGAAAAAATAAATTTGCTGAAAACACAAATTCTGGAAATTTTACAAAATGCTGGAAATTGCAGAAATAAAAATCAGCAGTAATAAACAGCCATTAAAACACATTAAAACATAGATATTTTTGGTCAACGTGACCCTGGAAAAACCCCCTACAACTCTTGGGGAAAACCAGTTTGAGAGCTCTTCTTTATTTCTGAAAAAAACCTTTTTATAGCAAGAAAATATTCAACAAAAATCAGCAAGCAAACTTTTACAACTTATCTCAGCCTTGCTGAAACTCAGCTTTGCTGAAAAACTGCCCTGGTGAAACTCCGTTGCACAGACTTGCTGAAACACCGCAACTGAAACTCCGCTGCTGATACACCATTGCTGAAACACCGTTGCTGCAACTCAACTGCTAATACACCGATGCTGAAACACGACTGCTGCAACTCAGCTGCTGATACATCGTTGCTGAAACACCGTTGCTGCAACTCCGCTGCTAATACTCTACATCTCACTGTCCAGAAATCTCCCTTGCTCTCTTGCTCTCCTTCTCTCAATCTGTTCATGAAAGAATTGAATCGAATGTGATCTTTTCCTCCTTTTCCTCCCTTAATATAACTCCAAATGAATTTTGGGTGATCCCTAAATCCAATGGCTGAAATAGATTTAGATCAATGGCTGAGATTAAGTGCACATTTAAATCTTACTTTCTATTTTTTAATTCACCCCACTTTAATAAAGACCCACTTAGTCATTTATTTCCAAAGTCACTTTTCCTTTCTAATTTTTCATTGACTTTATAAAAGTCACTTTAAAATTAGACTTAGTAACTTTATCACTTAAGGTCACTTTTAAATTAGATTTTAACTTTATAAAAATTATAAAGTCACTTTAGGAGAAAAATTAAAATCTTTTGGACACTTTTCCCTAGGCCAAAGATCAAAGCCTAAGGGAACCACCTGTCCTCCGGTACCAAATTTCAACACTCCCTCTTACCGAGGAAGTGTTCCTCACCACACCCATCTTGTCTCTGAAGTAAACATGCTTGCCCCGTGGTAAGGCTTTGGTAAGAATGTCTGCTACCTGCTCATCAGTGGAAATATACTCAAGCTTCACAGCTCCCTTCTGAACATAGTCTCTGATGAAATGAAATTTGATCTCGATATGCTTTGACCTGTCATGAAATACTGGATTCTCCGTGAGTTTAATGCAACTCTCATTATCACAGTAAATCACTGAAGGTCTCAACGGCTGACCAAATAAGCCAAACAACATCTTACGAAGCCAGATGGCGTCACAACTAGCTAGACTGGCTGCCATATACTCTGCTTCCGCTGAACTCAATATTATTGACTGCTGCTTCCGGCTAAACCATGACACTACTGCCGAACCCAACCCAAAACAGCGCCCTGAAGTGCTCTTCTTATCAGAATCACAACCTCCCCAATCAGAATCAGTATAACTTGCCAATATCACTCCATCCCCCTACCTGTAGTCTAGACCATAATCCACTGTCCCCTGCATGTACCGCAAAATGTGTTTTACAGCCACCCAGTGAACCTTCCTAGGCCCACACATAAACTGACTCATCTTGTTGACTGCAAATCAAATATCTGGTCTAGTGTTGACCAAACACATCAAGGAACCAATCAGCTGCCTGTACAATGTGGGATCCACCAACTCGGAATAGTTGAAAATAATTAATATTATTTTGTATTAATGGAGAATTGGTTACATAAGTTGTAACGTATCTCCTTAGTTTAGGATTTGTTCCTAGAGTTTAGGAGTTTGGTTGCAACTTCCAGATTTCTAAAGTTGTACTTAAATGATGTAATCTTTCATTGATGATAATAGAGTGTACGCGAGTGATCTCTCTGTTCTGAGTGTAGTCTCCAGGTGCAGGCCTCACCTGTGAGCTACATCTCCTTCTTTTCAATTCTGTTCACATTTTATCTTGGTATCAGAGCTCACATTGGGTGAGCTTGATCTCTTATCACCTTTGTGGCTGAAGTGCTTTTGTGGCTAGCTTGCCTTTGTGGAAAAATTGCTTGTGTGGCTTGAGGTGCCTCTGTGGCCACGTGTACACAAGAGCTTTGTGTTCAATTTGTTAGAAAATTATATATTACGGAGCAATGGAACACATAAAATATTGCAGAAATATAAACACAGAAAACGCACAAAAAAAGAGAGACACAGATATACGTGGTTCACCCAGTTTGGGCTACGTCCACCTCGAACAGCCAGTCCTTCCTTTCTATTATCCAGCAAATGAAGAGACACAACCTACAACAAATCCGGTGTAATATCCTCTGTCTTCTCTCATAGTCTCACCTCTCTATTTCTCGCTCACACAGAATACACATCTATCTCACAGCCTCAAAATACAATTCCCTCATACAAAGAGAGGGGTTTCCTTCTAGGGCAAAAAACCCTCAACTAAACATAAGTTCTACCGTTAGATCATTCGCCTAATAAACGGCCCAGATTGACTAGAAATTACTATAATTTTACAAGGCAATTTTACAGTTGTTTTTAGCTTCGGGGGCACTTCCCCCGAAACCCCCCTCCAGGGGGGGCTCCCAAAGGTCGCAGCCCCCCCCCCCC
>APFE030601390.1:222321-263963 GCA_000404065.3 Pinus taeda | reverse complement strand
AGTGTTAGATTCTCATTTGCAGAAGTCGATACTAGTTGTGATTACATGCTTAGATCCATTCTTTTTTGGTTTCCATAGTTGATTTACGTGATTTGCTGCCAATAAACTATTGTGCATCATGCTTATGGTTTCTAGGTCAAATTAGGTTAAAGTACTTAGATCTTTGGTTTGCATAGCCTTTGTTGATCAGTTTTGGGAAATAACGTGCAGATTACCTATGATACCTCCTCATCTATCCTTACCCCCTCCATGCAAGCTACTTCATCCTCTAACTCAGATTCTTGCCTCTCATTTGCCATGTTTTCTCACTTTGCCTTAGTTTCTGCATTCTTGTGCATCATCGCTCTCTCCATCCTTGAACAAATCCAATCGCTCCTTAGCCTCATTCACCAGGTCCTAGACCCCTTAAAATCCTTATCCAACCTCCATTTCCACTTTCCCACTATTTTTCCTCCATCAACCCTCCAAAATCCTCTTTTTGGAACATCCTGTAGAAGCTACATAACATCCTGTAGAAGCTACAGTACATCCTGTATAACCCCTGCAGACTTCCTATAGAAGCTCACGAAAGTGGTTTCTTGAGATCCGATCACTGTGAAACTCTCTGGAAGGGTGCTAGGGACACCTTAGGCCCTCTTCTCACCTTCCCAACCTCCTGCAAGCATTTCCTTTCACCAATCAACCTCTACACAGAAAAAATAGTCAAAGCACATGCATAATAATTATGTGAAATTACTCAAAAGTACAAAAATATATTTTCTTCATATTTCTCTTAAGAAGTAGCTTAGTCACATGCATTTTACCTTTCCAATAGTCAATGGCATCCAGTTCCACCGCTTTCATCTCTTTTCTTGCACCAGTAGTGTTAGTCAGTGAAACTAGGGTTTGTTAGGGTTTGCATTTCCTTCCATCTTTTAGTTTCTTTCTGCAAGTTGATTAGCCTCCTTTGAGTTAGCTTTCATCTATCACAAATAAAAGCTTCCTATAAGAGCTCATAGAAGTTGGCTGAAGCTCCTAGTGGACTTGTGCCAGCTGATCAAGTGACAGCCACGACAAGAGCTAGTACTTGTGCATATAGCACCATCACTTCCAAGTTTGTTACGGACTACCGGGTTTATAAAAGTAAAGAAGGGAGTCTCAAGAGTTGCAGCATTATTGCTGCAATACTGGGGCCCACTAGATACCAAGTGAAAATATTGGTCTGTGGTTACCTAGCTGGACTCTTCTTCAGCGTTGGAGATCCAGAAGAGTGATAACATATTGGTGCCATTGCTAGGGAATGAAAGATCCATTTTCCTTGGGTGTATGACAAATTTTAGATCTGATTGTTGATGGTGGATAGTGATCATGCACACAAAGGCTGTACCAATCACCTAGCGACTCCATTGACTGAAAGATCCAGAAAATCAACACTTCATGGCGACTCCACTGCTTTAAGATCAATAGCTTGAAGAAATTTCAAGATGGAATATGTTGCAAGAAGGTATGCTCCAATGAAAAGAGATCACGTTCTAGGTTTCCCAAATAAAATTCCTAGGGTAAATTAGCAAAGTAATTTTCCTATGTTCAAAGATGTGAAAGGTTATGATGCTGCTCTTCATCTGGTGAGATTTCATATGCATGTGCATAGATTGAAGATTGATTTCCTCAAGACTACTTGATGAAGATATCCATGGCCACTCTAGAAGGAGAAGCCCAATCTTGGTATGAAAGTTTTCCGCCTACTTGTATTTATTGTTTAAAGGATTTTCATACCATCTTCTTTGAAAGGTATAAAGAATCTTGTCCATCCTTAATATTAGTTCAGAACTGTTGTAATCATGTTGATATTTTTATTGAAAATCTTGAGAAGGTTTATGGAGATGATGAATTCATGGATGCCCTATATGAAAATCCATTTTAGCAGCATAAATAAAGATTATAGGATACTTTTCAAGATGCTCAGGAAAGGTCGCATCAAGCTGAAGATCTTTATACAATTGAAAATGATGGAAGACACGATCTTATTTCAGATCTGCTTGTAGCAAAAGATGGTATGAAGAAAAATCAAGTCCCAATTTCAGATTGTGATAAGATTAAGCTGGCTATTCCAGATCTAGATTCAGATTGTGATGATGAAGAGTATGTTGTTCCAGATCCCATGAAGGAGAGTTTTGTTGTTGAGATCACTTTGAATGAAGAAAACAAAGTTATCAACCCAAGTGTTCTCATCCTATCAGAACAATTTTTTTAGAGGCTTGATGTAATCCAGTCTCTTTATGAAAAACAAGACGAGATCTTTGTTCAAGTAAGTGAAAAATCTTCTTTGGATGACTCTATGGTAAATGATAGAAATTTATATTTTGAGTTTCACGAACAACCTGAAGAAGCTAGTCACTTTGATACACAAGACCATATTCATCATCCTTGTGAATATTTAGGAGGGAAAGAAGACAATTATTGTTTTAGCAAAAGAAAAAAAAAGTACTTTCTCCTCTGTCTGAAGATAAGATAGATCAACTCCTAAAAATTCATGTTACAACCCAAGATAATGTAGGATTGCAGTGTTCACATAGTCAAGAAGGTGTCAGTGAAACTTCTTCCACTTTTGTAAATGAAAATCTAAGTTTAAATGAGGACAATCTTGAAATTAAATTTATAGATCAACAATCAGATATTGTTTTCTTTCATGAAGATGATAGGGTTGTCATGTTTGATAATATTGAAGAATGTTTTCTGTTTAAGAATGACTTAGACTATGAATGTGAGGAGTATGAGCCTGAGAGAGACAATATGCCAAAAATGGAGTCAGAATTTCTCATGCTCGAGGAATTTATAGCGAACAATCAGATAGAAGAAGGTTATGCTTCCCTAGACTTCCTATCAATCAACAACTAACTATTCTTTCAGATCAAAATGAAGGGATTACTTGTATTTTTGCTGCTATATCTCAAGACAAGGTAATGCTTCAGGATTTTCAAGATCCCTTCGGAAATATTTTGCAAGCATTGGAGGTGATGAATGTTTTTCGGTTTGTTAGCATAAGTCTTGGTTTTAGTTGTTATTTTGAGTTGCCTACATGTACATCATATTGCTTGCTCAAGGAAAGTGAGAGTAGAACTTCAGTAAGAAGCCATCTGCTAGATTGGTTACATTGGAAGGATCACTTCACATGATTGTACATATTTCTTCAGTTGGCAGGTGGCTATCATCAGGATTTGAAACCCTCAAATCTCGATGGTCTTCCGGAATTAATAAGTTTTGTAAGTACTTGTGTCAGTTAACTAATTCAATATTGAGTCATTTTTCAGTCAGTTTTCAGTTCGTCACAAGTTTGTGTCATTTGAGTTTTCAGCATTTAGTCATGTATTTCAGTTTAGGTTTTTGACTGTATTGGCGCAAATGGTTAGGCACTTGGTCTATGGTGTTCTTGACACCTCCAAGGAGCTTCCATCCCCAATAAGTCCGATGTTAGTGTTAGTATTTGTGTACTGCCATCAGTAATAAAAAAATCCTCTTTTATATCATATTAGGGTCTCATTCTGAAATTTTTGTCATTCCACCTAGGTCCTCATGCAAAAATTTATTCATTGATGGTAGCCCAAGTCAAAAGCCTCACTCTTCCTTAAAAAATCACTACTTTTTGGCCCACCTTCATGTTCTACTGAGCATACATCAACCATAAAAGCTCATTTTATCATGTCTTTATGTCAGTTAAGTCAACATGGAGTCTAGTCATTCAAGGTTTTCATTAGGTCTCTAGGTTTCATTCTTCAAAGTCCAATAAAACACCATTTCACTACATAAGGCAAAAAAAAAGTATGAGAGTGAACAAAATAATATCCCTTTTTCATTTAAAGAGTATTTGCAAACATGTGGCTATGCTTTCCCAAGTTCTTATTTTTATTTCGAGTATTAGTTCTATTTCAAATTGTAATTTTATTTTGAAAAGCAAAGATGTAATATTTTTTCCAATTTATGTAATTTTATGTTCATTATATGTAATAAGTTACTATCCCTAATCTGTCAACTAAGAAAAATATGTGCCAACTCCATCCAAGAAAAATCAAATGTGAAGAGTGGCAACACTCTAGCATCATCCACCTGCAAAGAACAAAATAAGAAAGGAAATTAGCAACCATTTAAAAAAGGAGAAGAGAAAAATTCGAAAGTGGGTTTTTAAAGCTAATGATCAATTTCACTCATGTATAAAGGCCTTCCTAGCATCTAATCCAACTCCATTTGCGTCCTATCATTGCTTGAGAAAACCCCAAAGCACCATTCCTCACGATTTTGGGCGAAATTAGCAAAACAGAGGCAGGCGCTGCGCATGGGTTGATGGTGATGCACACAGGCTTAAGGCACTGCGCACAGGTTGAAAGCATTGTGCATGAGCTTAAGGCGCTACGCACAAGTTGAAGGTGCTGCACACACACTAAGGGCGTTGCGCACCGGTCCAATTTTTCCCACAAGCTCTCAAATTGCAAACAAAGATTCCTAACCTTTAGTACATGATTTCTAAGCCTCTTATCAAGTAAGTACAAACTTGTTCATCCCTCACACCTCTCAAAGTCATCATTCATGCTATAATTTTTATTGCCTAAAATTGGGAATTATAAAGCCTTGTAAACCCTAGCTTTTTCCTACACCTCTAAAAAAAAATATTCCTAAGGTCCTACTCCACTTCCCACATACAGATAAAATCCATCCCTACCCATGAGTTACTAAATCCATATCCCAAGTGCATTGTCCCTTAAACCCTAAGTCCTAGGCAACAAAATCCCTAGGCCACCATACTATGTACCTATAATTAAATATCAAATCCTAAATCCCATACACATTTCACTCCCTTATCACTTCCCTAAATTCCCTAATCCCTTCCTCCACTCCCTAAATTTTTCCTACCCCATTCCCACTCCTATTTTCTAACCCCTAGGGTTTCAAGCAAGAGGAAAGACAACACATAATGGAGGAAGAAAACAAAGATTTTTCTGAGGAAGAAGACCAAGAAGAAAGAAAACCACAAAAAGGATGAAGAATCTTGAGGTTTGAACCTACTGACACCAGAGAGTTAATGGCCACACCTATGACAGTCACTTCCTTCAAGCATTCAGGATGTTTTTGTTTTTTTTTTTATGGTACAAAAAGTCCAAAGCCATCCTGTTTTGACTAGAGTGTTCAGTTAAAATCTTGAAAACAGTCAAGTAACCCTTATTGGGGTAACCTTCACCATATCCTCAGACATTATTGTTGCTGCTACTAGAATACCTAATGTGGGTGAAAGGTGGTTTAAAGCTCCAAACCTAGATCATCAGTATTATGACCCATATTTTAAGCCTTGGTATAGAAATGAGAGAAAGACGTTCTTCCCTTTCAGCCACCTTCTTGGTCATATGCTCCCATGATGAAAATCATCATGAAGTACTTCACTTATGAAGGTAGATTTTCCAGACTTTGTTCATACCATATCAGATTGCTCATGCACTTAAAAAGAGTTAGAATGCTCAATATCCCTTATTATCTATTCAGGAGTATTGAGAAAATGGCATACACAGTTCAGGGAAAAAGGTATGAGCAACAAATGAACAGTCTTTTCTATCACTCTCTGATCAAGATCATTGTCCTCCATCACCTTAACCAACTGAACATTGCATGGGACACTTTCAATGCCAATCATATTTTCACTGCTCCAAAACCTCCACATCCTCAAGATATGCCATCTTCATCTCATCCCACTGATGATCATGATGCAGACATACCCCCTCCATCTTAGCCCACTACATCTATCCCTCCATCATCTCAGCCTATTTCACCACCATCATCACAATTTCATGATCATGCAAGGTTACCTGACAGAGCTGAGGTCATCAAGCCTAAGAGGGAAGAATTGAGCACATTGGCACATACTTATTAGAGAGGCCATAGACAAGTGTTTTCCCCTTAGATTTTGTGAGGGGCCTTGCTTTCTTCATCAACAAAGCAGCTACACAAAGGTAAAGAAAATATGACCCAGGTAGAGATCCAACAGTAGGAGGAGGACCTCCATGAGACAAAACAAGATTTTGAGCTTGTTGATATAAGTGAGTGGGATGACTATGAGGAAATTATCATAGTCCTCAAGGGGAAGGATTCCAAGATTAGAGAACTCCAAACTAATCTCGACAGGGCCATATTTTTTATTAACTTCTACAAGTAGGAGAATAAGCAATTGAGGACAAAGCATTTCATTGATGAAGTGAAACTCATAAAAGCACAAAGAGAGGTAGAAAAGGAAAAGGCCTTATTTGATGAAACATATGGAGAATACGATGATGAGATGGAAGAATAAGTTCCAAGGAAAAGGCCAAGAACCAAAGGCCTAAAGAGAGCATTGGAATTAGAGAAACAAAAAGAAGTTGAACTAGCAAATGAGCTTACCCTAAATGAGCAATTGGCCATAATGATCAATGAAAATAGGGATCACTGGCTTGAGAGGGTGAACAACCATGTTGAAAAGAGCCTAGAAAAGGCTAAAAGAGACAACGACATACAAAGGAGGATGGCAAAGTACTATTACCAAAGAAGCCAAATAGCAAGGTCCAAGCTCAAGAAAATGAAGTCAAAGCTTGAAACCCTAAAGGTGCAAGAGGAGAAAGGAAAGCTAGATATCCTTGTTGAGGACTCTTTCCATGGCCTATCATACTTCATCAACAAATTATATACCAATTTTGACAAGATTTTGGGCACTTTTGACATTTTTGGGTTTTTGTGCAACATTGGACAGTTTTGGCACAAGTGAACTATCCTATGCACAGTGCCCTAGGCGCTACACATCTTCTTGAGGCCTTCAAATGGAAAACCAAGAATACCATTGGATTCATAGGGCAAAGAACATATACTTTTGACTATTGGCACACCAAATTTGGACCATTGGATAGGGAGAAATGGCCAAAAATGCCTCACAATTCACCTTTCTGCCCTCTTTTTCAGCTAGGCACTATGCACAGAAGTAGTTTCGGTAGATTTAACTCTTGGAGGGAAAGTATTATCCTTTTTTAGAACCAAGGGTATTTATGGAAATTAGATAGAATAATATTTCCAATGAGCTATCCTGAGCTTGATTTGGACATCAACAACTGCTTCAAAATCAACTTGAAGTTAGCACTGTGCATAGAGCACTCGCGCTGCGAATAGGACAAATTACCTGATTTTTTCATTGTTTTGCTCCGGTTTTGATTTTCATCTTTCAGAATTAATTTTTACTAATGTAACTAATATGGTAAATGTAATTGTGGTCTTTTAATTTTTCCTAGGTATAAATACATTAGGTAAATAGACTACATTAAGTCGAATGAATCAATTTCAATGTAATTAGGGCTGAGTCACTTTGACCACCGTAGACTCTAGCTATCAGTTCAGATTAAAATGCTCCTCCTCTCATGGATTCGACCCCTGAGGTTGGGAGGAGTTTGTTTTGATGTCTATATCTTCCCTTTCTTCACTCTTTTTAGAGGTGGGACTCAGTTGGATGTCATACTAGTGATCAAAGACATTCTTGTATTCCAACTTTGGCATGAAATATATTGGATGAGTTGCAGCTATTTTGGTGGGATTTCTGTGGCATGGTATTTTGACATTATTTCTTCTTCAGATACATGTGTGTCAATGTTTTGTATTTTCCATGATCCATTTCACTTCTAAATATGTTTTATTTTCAAGTATGATAAGCAGAATTCATCTTCTATGCTCTGTTTTGGGAAACTCATCATAATTTGTTTCATTTATTTAGTTTAAAATTAATTCATGATTTCCATGCTCTTTTTAGCACCTCATCAGTATAAACCATTCCATCAAGATACTACGAAGTGTTGAAGTACTTGCCTACCTTGCCCCATTAGATGTCTGCAATTCTGATTTCCTTTTGCCCTAACCTAATTCACTCTCTGACATAATTCACTCATCCAATGATTACCCCAATCAAATTAAATCAAAACAATCTCTGCACTTTACACCTATCCTTAAACCCTAATCTATCCAACCCTTTTGGTTGTGATCCTTTGGAGGGATCCCTCTATGGCTTGGTAGGTCTAGCTACCAAGTCAAAAGATTGGTCTATGGTTACCTCAGCTAGACTATTCCTCAGCCTTGGAGAGCCAGAAGAGTGATAACATACTGGCGTCATTGCTAAGGAAGGAAATATTCATTTTCCCTAGGTGTATGACAAAATTTAGATTTGATTGCTGATGGTGCACAGTGATCAGGCACACGAAGGTTGTACCATTCACCTGGAGACTGCATTGACTGAAAGATCCAGAAAATAAACACTTCATGGTGACTTCACTACATTAAGATCAATAGCTTGAAGAAATATCAAGATGGAATTTGTTGCAAGAAGGTATGCTCCAATGAAAAGAGATCACATTCTAGGTTTCCCAAATAAAATTACTAGGGTAAATTGGCAAAGCAATTTGCCTCTGTTCAAAGATGTGAAAGTTTATGATGTTGCTCTTCATCTAGTCAGATTTCATATGCATGTGCATAGATTAAAGATTGATTTTACTGAACACTGCTTGATGAAGATATTCATGGCCACTCTAGAAGGTGAAGCCCAATCTTGGTATGAAAGTTTGCCACCTGCTTGTATTTATTTTTTAAATGATTTTCATACCATGTCCTTTGAAATGTATAAAGAATCTTTTCCATCCTTAATATTAGTTCAACACTGTTGTAAACATGTTGATATCTTTATTGAAAATCTTGAGAAGGTTTATGGAGATGA
The DNA here is from genome assembly GCA_000404065.3 of Pinus taeda. Lineage (NCBI taxonomy): Eukaryota > Viridiplantae > Streptophyta > Pinopsida > Pinales > Pinaceae > Pinus > Pinus taeda. The sequence continues at coordinate 255,226 of APFE030601390.1, read as the reverse complement.
TGAATTCATGGACGATGGATCGTGGAAGTCCTGTATGAAAATCCATTTCAACAGCATAAAGAAAGCTTAGAGGATACTTGTCAAGATGCTCAGGAAAGTTCGCATTAGGCTAAAGATCTTTGTACAGTTGAAAATGATGGAAGACAAGGTGTTATTTTAGATCTGCTTGCAGTAGAAGATGCTATGAAGGAAAATCAAGTTCCAATTTCAAATTGTGGTAAGGTCAAGCTGGCTATTCCAGATCTAGATTCAAATTGTGATGATGAAGAGTATGTTGTTCCAGATCCCATGAAGGAGAGATATGTTGTTGAGATCACCATGAATGAAGAAGACAAAGTATTCACCCAAGTGTTCTCATCCCATCACAGCAATGTTTTAAGAAAGGTGTAATCCATTCCCTTTATGAAAAACAAGATGAGATCTTTGTTCAAGTAAGTGAAAAATTTTCTTTGGACGACTCTGTGGTAAATTATAGAAATTTCAATTTTGAGTTTCAAGGACAATTTGAAGAAGCTAGTCACTTTGGTACACAAGACCATATTCAACATCCTTGTGGATATTTAGGAGGGAAAGAAGACAATTACTGTTTTAGCAAAATAAAACAAGAAGTACTTTCTCCTTTGTCTGAAGATGAGGTCTATCAACTTCTGAAAAGTCATGTTACAACCCAAGCTAATGCAGGATTGCAGTGTTCACATAGTAAAGAATGTGTTAGTGAAACTTCTTCCACTTCTGAAAATGAAAATCTAAGTTTAAATTAGCACAATCTTGAAATTAGATTTATAGATCAGAAAACATATATTACTTTCTTTCATGGAGATGATAGGGTTGTCATGTTTGATAATCTTGAAGAATGTTTTTTGTTTAAGAATGACTTAGACTATGAATGTGAGGAGTATGAGCCTAAGAGAAACAATATGCCAGAAATGGAGTCAGAATTTCTCATGCTCAAGGAATTTACAACCAACACTTAGCTAGAAGAATATTATACTTCCCTATGCCTTCCTATCAATCAACAACCAACTGTTCTTTCTGATCAAAATGAAGGGAGTACTTGTATTTTTGTTGCTGGATCTCAAGACAAGGTAATGTTTCAGGATTTTGAAGATCTCTTCGGCAGTCTTTTGCAAGAATTGGAGGAGATGAATGTTGTCTAGTTCATTAGCATAAGCCTTGATCCCAGTTGTTATTGTGATTTGCCTACATGTACATCATCTTTCCTGCTTGAGGAAAGTGAGAGAATAATTTCAGTAAGAAGCCATCCGTTGGATTGGTTACATTGGAAGGATCACTTCACATGATTGTACATATTGTTGGGTCGTTAATATGTCATTATTATTATTAGTTTTTAACACCCATTTAATCCGTTTCTACTCATGTCATTTATCATGATTTATCATATAATTCTATTTTATAATTATTTATGCTCTTATGGATAAATATTATTTATTCTCCTTTATTTTTAATAAATTGATGATTATGCGTGATTTTACCAATGATGGTTTATTAATAAATTGGTTGTAACATTACTCACCATTTTTAGCCTCCAAGACATTTTCTAGATTGAAGATTTGATTTCCAGCTCATCATTAAATGTGTCGACTCAAAAATTCGTTAGAATAAGAAGTGACGATTTTCCATTGGACGTTTTGGGAAAATGAATAAGAATATGGAAAATCAGAAACATCGGTTTTGTCCAAAACGGACCAAATTAGTTTTGCAATGAGCAGTTTTCCCAAATTTAGCCAGTACTAAGAGAAATAGAAGGTTCCCTAAAGATGTTCTTCTCAAATTTGTTGTGTGGCTGTTTTCTAAATTATCCCAGTTGCAATGCCAAATTCGACCTATTCTTGTTGAATGATTGATGAAGAGATATTCCAGATATGATCTTGCTTATCAATTTGTTGAGAAAAATCCAATTTTGTAATAGAAATCATTTTGTAATCATCTCTGTTGTAACTGCTCTCTTCTCTCTGTCTATTTAAATGAAAACAAATATCAGAGAAGGGGATTCAAAATTATGGATTTTCATGATGGATGATTAGAAAAAAAATTAGATGGATTGTTAGATTAGAGATAGATAGGGTAAGATAGGATGAATGGGAGAAATTGTAACTGTTATTGTTGACTCTCATTGCTGAACAGAGATTGAAACTACTGTAATGTTTATGCAATGATTAACATATAAAAACAGTTGCAGTTACTTTGCATCTTCTAAAGTAATTCATCGGTGCTTCACTAGCGGCTAAGGGCCTAGCCTCTGGTGGATTAAGCTGATGCTCTGTATTATATCTTTACAGTTCCATGTGATGGTTTGATTTCCTTTTCATTTCTTTAATTTGTTTTATTCAGTAATCTTCTGTTTCTGAACATTTCGCTGAATCGCCCTGTTATATCAAAATCGTGATTGGATTGCGTTGATAGCAAGATTATTATTTACAACTTAAAATGTCATGCTGTTAATTATAATATAATACTGTGCTATCCATTTCAGAATTTGTTGTTCATTTTTAAAAACGATTGTTGTTCATTTAATAATTATGATTACTGTTCAATTATAAATGCGATTGTTATTCATCTATACTTGCAATTGTTGTTCAATCTACTAGATTAAGATTGCCGATTCAGTTACATTTGTAGTTGTTGTGTATTTATATTTAATTAACTCTGTTGTTTAGTTATATTTAAGATTGTTGTTCAATTCTAGTAATTTAGCATTACTATTCCTTTCCATTAATAAATCATTTCTGTTAGATGAAGCTTTGCTGTTCAGTTTTCCAATAGACTTAGTCGTTGTTCTTTTCTGAAAGGATTTGATTTCATCTTTTAATTGATATTGCAGCAAATGTGTTTTAGTGAGCATTTCCAATTGAATTTGCATTTACAGTTAATTGTTTTAGTGTGGAGTGTAAGATCAACAACTGTAAAGGACATTGACTATCACTGTCTAAGTTCTCAGATTGAGGATCTTGTTCATGATTGATTTCATTTACATCAGTTGACAGAGGAAAGAGTTATTGCTACTGCATGCTTGATTGATGATTGTTTGAGTAAATTATTTAGTTGCAGAGCATTTGAGTTTCTTGCCATTCCAGTTAGGTTTTGTTTCAAGCATCCCTTTACTCTTGTATTTGAAAGCACTATATTGCAATCTAGAAACATTACTCTTGAGTAAATAGCTGCCACAAACTCTGTACACTCTTGAAATAGAAAATCTTGCATGGATTGGTAATCAATGTGGGATAAATAGGAGTTAAAAAGACACCTTTTATCTCTCAACATTTTGGCGTCGTTGCTGGGAAGAGTGTAGCCATTTCTAAGGAGTAGTGTGCATCTGATGAGTGCCTATTAGGATAGAATTGGGTATTAAAAACAGAAGATAAGAACCTGCGTACGGAGCATGTAAAAGCCCTGCTCCCCCGCCTACTTTCCAACATAATTGTTAAAGAACATAGGGTAGAAATAAATGTTTGAATTTTTGTACGAATGACTAAAAAAAAAATATAAATTTTGAAAAAACAAAACTCATGATTTCACTCAAGTGGTGATGTAAGCACCACTCATTTCACTAACTGATTGACAGGAACATTTGAAGAAGGTGCCTTGAAGAAACACATGAAGAACATCTTCTATTATGGTAAGAAATGGCTCATATTTCTACTTTTGAATTCCCTATCAAGGATCTAGGAGGAGTGACACAAATGCACATAATTCCCCCATCTTCACTACCAAATTTTCATGTCTTGACAAATGAAGATCTAGATACATTCTTATTTGAGTTTGAAATACTTTGTAGAGGATATGATTATTGTAATACTGATCAAAGGTTGAAAGTGTTTCCTCTTGCTCTAAAAGGAGCAGATCTCTGATGGTTCATAAGCCTAGGTGGGAACTACATCCAAACATGGGAGGAAATGAAGAACATATTCTTGAAGAAGTACCAAGACTATTGCAAGGCCGATGAAGATATTTTCACTATGATAGAAGGGGAAGATGAAAGCTTGGAGGACTATGTGGAGCGATTTCAATATAACCTTCAAAAATCAAAGCATAGGTATTTGGAAAAGGAGATCTAAAAAACACTCCTACTCAAAGGAATCAAAGATGAATTTTTAGAACTCTTAAATTTGATAGGAAAAGGTGATGTTTTTCAGTTATTATATGATGATGTTTGTGAATTGTGCATAAGGTATTCAAGAGGAATCTCCAAGGCTGGTAAGAATTCTAGAGATGTTTGTTCTTTCTTTTCCAAATCTGCTACAAGAACAGGAGATATAAGAGCTGAAATCAATGTTTTATTTGAAAATTTTAAAGTTGATTTTATTAGCTCTCTAAGTTCAAAATTGGATGCTTTGCAGGTTCAAAAAAATCAAGAATTTGATGAATTGTTTTGCCCTCATGACTGAAAGGAGCATCCCATAGATAGTTGTTCTTCCCTATCTAGGATGGAAGTAGCATATCAAAGAGATGATGAAGCTGCAACAAGGTCAAAACCATGGGAATCACGGCCCACATGTATGGTACAAAATACTTCCTCTCCATTCTCTTACTTTCATAATCCATTATGGAATACTAATGTGTTAGGGCCACCATGTCAATCTCAATATAACCACCACCAATCTCATCTACAAGTTTGGCATGGTTCACCTTATCATTGCATGACTACTCTCCCTCATCTTGTAGCACAAACATATTATCCATATTCTTCACCAGTTCTTCCACAACATCCTGCTTGCATATCAAAATCATCCACTCAAGCCAATCATCTACATCATTAAAATGCTCCATTCCGTACACAATTTCCTCCTCAACTCATTCCACACCCTCACCATAATAAACTGGTACAACATGCTTATAGTGTTGAACTACAAAATTTACCCGCTCTCCACACCCATTCTATCTCACATACGCCATTTGAAAAAACTTACAATGAGATTCAGAATGTTTCAAATTAAAAAATTGTAGAAGTTATGGAAGAAAATGAGGTTTCTTATAGTTTGCATCAACAAGCTGTTTTAAAAAGCTCAAGAACTTCATGATATGATGGATATGGGAAATCAAGAAAGTAAAGGATATATTGAAGGTCGGTTTCAATCCATCACTATTTGCAGAATCACTCCATACTTCAACAATTTTTGACACCATCTTTCCAAGGGAAGTTGGCTTCTCATACCCTAATATTCATTAACATGCATTTCTCAAATTTGGGTATGTGCATAATTGAAGCCTTATTTCAAAAATGGTTCTACTGGAAGTATTCTTATATGTAGTCATATTCATTTTTCAAATCAAAGTAGGTTAGTGTAAAAAAATAAAATAAATAAGGACATAAATAAATGCATTTTGTTTTTAATGTAAAAATAATTGTTTTTGTTACAACACGCTGTGGAAATCAAAATCGGTGATAAATGTTTTAATTAATTTTTGTATGTAGATAAATTACAATGGAAATAATAGTTCTACAAACACTCATATTCATTTTTATCACCGATTTGGAAAAAAATCTTAAATATCATATTTTTTTGGCTTGTGGGCTTGATGGAATTTCTGAAAATGCAGCTGGGACAGTCATGTTTTGAGGGACAAAAAGGGAATATTTTTAAAACCTGTTTCTATATTAGTTAGATCTTGTTATCTACTTTCCAACCAAATTTGAATCACTCAATTTGGATTTGAAACGAAAATGTTAGAACCAAAACATTGACAATGTGACTAGTAGGCAGCTCAGGAACATAGATGAGACAATCGGTTTTTGAAGGCCTAAATGACAATATTTTTAAAACCTGTTTCTATCCTAAGTAATCCTTGATGTCTAATTTCCAACCTAACTTGAATCACTCAATTTGGATTTGAAACGAAAAAGTTAGAACCAAAAAATTTATAGGGTGTCTAGCGGGCAACTCAGGAACATAGTTAGGACAGTCGGTTTTTGGAGGCCTAAATGACTATATTTTTAAAACCTACTTCTATAGTATATTCCCCTATGAATAAAATTTGCAAGGAAATTAGAATCACTCATTTTCGATATCATATGAGGAAGTTATGATCAAAATACTGACTGTTTATCGTAAATTAGCACTTTTAAAACTTTGTCTTTCCGACTGTTCCTCAGAATATTTGACCTATCAATTTTTCTTGTCTTCAAAACCCGTTTCTATTAGAGATAAATAAATTAATTTCATTTAATTTCCAATTTGAATCATTTGAATCCAACATCAAAAGAAGAATCTATGCTTAAAATATCCATTGTTGTTCTAAGAGGGGTAATCAAAAACGACTCTGTTATGCAGGTTGTTCTAAGTAAAATTGACATATCATATCATTGAATTTTTAAAACCTGTTTCTATTAAAGATATATATTTGAATTAGCTCTCATCTAGATTTGGATTCACTCAATTTAGATGAAAAAAAAAGAAGTTGTGATTAAAACACTGCAGGTTAGCATGATTGACCACTGCTCTCCCGCAAGTAACAAATAAATTTTACTTTGCTATTTTCTCCATGGATTTTTTATACAAAGTAACTAATTGTTGATTTTTTCATAATTCTTGGATTAGGGGAGCCCGATCGCCTCTCTTTCTCCATGATTTAATGTTTTATTGCAGGTAGACACTCGGTTTTTGCAGGTCCTAGGAGGATAAAGAAAGTCAATTTATGGACGAGCGGTTCTTGAAAGAAATTTTAATGAAACAAGGGAATTTCATCCAACTCATTACCCAATGGATTCATAATAAAAGAAATGAATAATTGATTTCCATTTGAAGATTTATGTCTTGTCACTGCTGCCAAAACATTTTTCAAAGAGATCATTTTTTTACATAACATCATAGCTTAATTTATTTACTTACATACTATTTTTAAATAAAATGTTGTTTATTTTCTGATCTCTTTTATATTTTGTGCTTTAGGTGTTGTTTTTTTTAAATTGTAACCCATCCTCAGCATCAATGCAGTGAACAACTAATATGTTTTTTGTGTGCTTGCATTTTATGATTGTGCATTTTTGTTGTTCCTTTGAAAGGAACAACACTTTGGCATTTTTTCTGTTCCCTGCAGCACTTCCGCATTTTGTTGTTTCTTTCTGAAGGAACAACATTTCCGCATTTTTGCTATTCCTTTCTTAAAGAACAACACTTTCGCATTTTTTTCGTTCCTTTGGAAAAAAACAACACTTCTACATTTTTGTTGTTCCTTTTTGAAGGAACAAATTTTTGCATTTTTGCTGTTCCTTTCCAAAAGAGGAGCACTTCTGCATTTTTTTTGTTCCTTTCAAAGGAACAACACTTTCACATTTCTACTGTTCCTTTTAAAGGAACAACATTTTCACATTTTTTTTGTTCTTTTTAAAGGAACAACACTTTTTTGGGTGTATTTTTTGCTATTCCTTAAAAGAAACAACACTTTTTCGCATGCATTTTTTTGTTGTTCCTTTTAAGGAACAACACTTTTTTGGGTGTATTTTTTTTGCTATTCCCTATAGGGAACAACACTTTTTCGTGTGTATTTTTGTTGTTGGCGTGCATTTCCTTTGTTGTTCCCTACACAAAACAACACTTTTTCGAGTGTTTTTGTTGTTCCTTCAAGGGAGTATTTTCGAGAACAACCCTTCATTTCTCTTATGCGATTATTCCTAGTTCATCTCAACCACATTTTACTGATTTCATTTCATGGCATGAAGTACACTATTTTTATGAGGATAATAAATATGGATTTTATTAAAGCGAATTAATATCATTCACGTTATGATCTTTAACAAGACAACTTCTTGATGATAAATTATTTTTAAAAGGGACACTTATTTACATACTACTTTACTGCATCATTTTCTACTATACATGATACTGATTGATCATCTTAATACCATGCTAGTTCCACCCTTCTTGGTTATAATCTTCTCTGTCTGTACTAAATGAGATTATGGGTATATTTTTTTCTATTGACATATTCAACTTCTTCCACCATCTCTGCTCTTAAAGAGTACTGAGCCTCCCTCTTTTTATCATAAAAATGTGTAATAACAATCAAATTGTGTCCGCAGATAGAGGATAGGGGGTCTCATTATGAGCCAGCCTACTATGTTCATAAGGCTGTAACAAAGTGACATTCCCATTATGGCCACCACACCAGGGTTATGATCCATTGGATAGCCAAATTATTCTTGGAACAGAATGTCTCATCACGAGCCGGCTTGATCACTTTTGCTACATCCCAGTGAATTGCAGTGTGGTTATCTGGTTACCATGCCAGCATACTGATATCTTCTGTAGAACAACACTAGAACTCTCCATTTATAAATTGAGGATCCTAGCTCATATGGGTTAAAAAGCAACGCTACCGAGGCTATGGACACCTGCTAGCAGTAGAGGCTCTTCTTATGGTACTAAAGTTATATCTTATCGTCAATTATTACTATAATACCCTATTCTTATTTTCCCCTTTTTTTATCAGAGAAGTTATTTCCTTAATTTTTCCTGTTTTGAACTTTTACGCATAAGAAATTGTTTTATGATCAATCGCATCATTTTCAGCTAGAATATTGTCAGTAAAACATCTTTTTGGCATATTGCTGTCCTTTTTTTTTCACAATAATATCATCAATCCAAAGCATCCTATCTCTTATTCATAACTATCTTTATACACTCTGCTCTCTTTATAACCATAACTCTCGCCGTCCTATCATTGATATATGTACTATGCTTCATTTACTACTGTATTGTTCATTTCCTTGCCTTGCCATCAGCACAACACCTTTCATATGCTTTATGGTCATGGAATCCATTTTCCAATTGGAGGGGGGAATGTATGCATTATGGGATAACATGCGATATAATTACTACACTCTGCCATAACTTGTTAATTTGAGAAAATATTAGTATTGCATGTATACAAAAGTTATTCTGATTGAGATTTTTGCATGCATATTATTTGTTGCTATTCAAAACTAACACTGTATATTCAAGAACATTGTATGCAAAATAGTGATTTGTTTATAGGAGAACACCAAGTGTGGGGTGGAAACTCTATTCGCAGCATGACCACATTATTACAACTAACTAAAAAGGCTTGAGCAACTCGCGAACGTGAACAATTGTTCAGACATGATGTGCTTGCCTAGATTCCACCTTTTGCATCACTTTTAGCACCAACTCTACCTACATCAGCTTCAACAAATGCCAGTCCATACATGTCATTCTACATTTTCTTTTTGGAGATAAAACTTGAGGTAAAATAACATAATTTCTGATTTATTATGAATTTAGGAGAATTTCATGAACATCCATTGCACATTATTTATCATCATTCATTCCACATCTTTACCACTTCCCATTTTTCCAAGGCATATCATCTTTTAGTTTGGGGGAGTGTTGCTTTCATTCATTTCTTTCTTATGACCATGTCATTAATATTCTTTATCATCCATTGATATTCTTATTCATTGTCAACACCTCCCTTATTCCATGTTGTTTTACACCAAGCATATAATTCAATAGATAATAGCAACCACCTCCATTTGTTTTCTAGTATTGCATGAGGGCATGTTAATTCTTCAGTTTGGGGGAAGAATTGTTACACGTGATGGATGTTTTCTACTTTCTTTCTCATTTAAGGCATACAATTTCATTTTTCTATAGTGCAGAAATTGATTTCCATATATTTTTAAAACTATGAATTCAATTCTTGTAATTTCTGGAAAACACAGATGTATCATTAAAATACAGAAACCCAGATAATTTCAAGTTAAATTAGTTCATAAAATTTCGGAAACCATGCACTATCGCCTACAACCATTTTGTTTATATATCATAATCCGTGCATCAAAATGATTTGATTTTTGGATCATAGAAGCATATAGATACTAGAAATCTACTTGCAAAATTTCAACAAAATATGGTTTTCAGTTTTTGAGAAAATGGTTAATGAAGTTTGTTGTGACTTATATTATATTTTGTTGCAACTTCATATACACATAACTTGAACGTCAATGTAAAAATTGTTATGCCTTCATCAAGTTTGCTAAAATTAAATATTCGTTAATTGAGAAAGAATTCACTTGTTCTATCCATTTCATGAGCTGTGATGAACAATTCTTTACTTCTTGATTAACACATGGGTTTTGTCTTTGGGTTGCATGAGAACATGCAATATATTTAGTTTTTTGTTGCATGAAGACACGCAATATATTCAGTTTGGGGGTATGTTGGGCTGTTAATATGTCATTATTATTATTAGTTTTTAACCCCTATTTCATCCATTTCTACTCATGTCATTTATCATGATTTACCATATAATTCTATTTTATAATTATTTATGCTCTTATGGATAAATATTATTTATTCTCCTTTATTTTTAATAAATTGATGATTATGCATGATTTTACCAATGATTGTTTATTAATAAATTGGTTGTAATATTACTCACCATTTTTAGCCTCCAAGATATTTTCCAAATTGAAGATTTGATCTCCAGCTCATCATTAAATGTGCCAATTTAGAAATTCGCTAAGTAACGATTTTGCATTGGATGTTTTGGGAAAATGAAGAAGAATCTGGAAAATCCGAAACATGGGTTTTGTCTATAACGGGCCAAATTAGTTTTGCTGTGAGCCGTTTTCCCAAATTCGGCCCGTACTAAGAGAAACAGAAGGTTCTCTGAAGAAATTTGCCTCAAATTCGTTGCCTGACCATTTTCTAAATTATCCCAGTTGCAATGCCAAATTCGACCTGTTCCTATTGAATGATTGATGAAGAGATATTCCAGATATGATCTCTCTTATTAATTTGTTGAGAACAATCCACTTTTGTAATAGAAATCATTTTGTAATCATCTCTGTTGTAACTGCTCTATGCTCTCTCTCTATTTAAATGAAAACAGAGATTAGAGAAGGGGATTCAGAACTATGGATTTTCATGATGGATTATTAGAAAGAGAATTAGATGGATTGTTAGATTAGAGATATATAGGGTAAGATAGGAGAAATGGGAGAATTACTATTGAAAAAATGTAACTGTTATTATTGACTCTCATTGTTGAAGCAGAGAACGAAACTACAGTAATGTTTATGCAATGATTAACATATAGAAACAGTTGTAGTTCCTTCGCATCTTCTAAAGTAATTTGGTGGTGCTTCACTAGCAACTAACGGCCCAGCCTCTCGTGGATTAAGTTGATGCTTTGTATTATATCTTTACAATTCCCTATGATGGTTTGATTTCCTTTTCATTTATTTAATTTGTTTTATTCAGTAATCTTTTGTTTCTGAACATTTTGCTGAATCACCCTCTTATATCAAAATCGTGATTGGATTGCGTTGATAGAAATATTATTATTTGCAACTTAAAATGTCATGATGTTAATTCTGATATAATAATGCGCTGTCTATTTCAGAATTTGTTGTTCATTTTTAACCGCGATCGCTGTTCATTTAATAACTACGATTACTGTTCAATTATAAATGCGATTGCTATTCATTTATACTTGCGATTGCTATTCAATCTGCTAGATTAAGATTGTCGATTCAGTTACATTTGCAGTTGTTGTGTATTTCTATTTAATTAGCTCTGTTTTTCAGTTATATTTAAGTTTGATGTTCAATTCTAGTAATTTAGCATTACTATTCCTTTCCATTAATAAATCATTTCTGTTAGATGAAGCTTTGTTGTTCAGTTTTCCAATAGACTTAGTCACTATTCTTTTCTACAAAGATTTGATTTCATCTTTTAATTGATATTGGAAGTGTGTTTTAGTGAGCATTTCCAATTGAATTCCCATTTACAGTTAATTGTTTTAGTGTGGAGTGTAAGATCAACAATTGTAAAGGACATTGACTATCACTGTCTAAGTTCTCAGATTGAGGATCTTGTTCATGATTGATTTCATTTACATCAGTTGACAGAGAAAAGAGTTATTGCTACTGCATCCTTGACTGATGATTGTTTGAGCAAACGATCTAGTTGTAGAGCATTTGAGTTTCTTGCCATTCCAATTAGGGTTTGTTTCAAGCATCTGTTTACTCTTGTATTTGAAACCACTGTATTGCAATTTAGAAACATTACTCTTGAGTAAGTAGCCGCCAAAAACTATGTACACTGTTGAAATATAAAATCTTACTCGGATTGATAATTAATGTGGGATAAATAGGAGTTAAAAATACACCTTTTAACTTCCAACACATATTTCTTCAGTTGGCAGGTGGTTGTCATCAGGATTTGAAGCCCTCAAATATCGATGGTCTGCTGCCATTAATAAGTTTTGTAAGTACTTATGTCAGTTAAGTAAGTCAATATTGAGTCATTTTTCAGTCATTTTTCAGTTCGTCACAAGTAAGTTTGTGTCATTTGAGTTGTTAGTGTTTAGTCATGCATTTCAGTTTAAGTTTTTTACCATATTGGCCTACATGGTTAGGCACTTGGTCTACGGTGTTCTTGACACCTCCAAGGAGCTTCCATCCCCAATAAGGTCGATGTTAGTGTCAGTATTTGCATACTGCTATCAGTGATCAAAAACTCCTCTTTTATATGATATTAGGGTCCCATTCTAAAATTTTTATCATTCCACCTAGGTCCTCATGCAAAAATTTATTCAGTGATGGTAGCCCAAGTCAGAAGCCTCACTCTCCCTTAAACTATCACTACTTGCTGGCCCACCTTCATGTTCTACTGAGCATACATCAATCATAAAATCTCATTTTATCTTTTCTTTATGTCAATTAAGTCAACATGGAGTCTGGTCATTCAAGATTTTCATTAGGTTTCTAGGTTTCATTCTCCAAATTCCAATAAAACACCATTTCACTGCATAAGGCCAACAAAAAGTATGAGAGTGAACAAAGTAATATCCCTTTTTCATTTAAAGAGGATTTACAAACATGTGGCTATGCTTGCCCAAGTTCTAATTTTTGTTTCAAGTATCAGTTCTATTTTAGATTTTAATTTTATTTCAAAAAATAGAGATGTAATATTTTTTCCAATTTATGTAGTTTTATGTTCATTATATGTAATAAGTTACTGTTTCTAAGCTATCAACTAAGAAAAATATGTGCCAACTTCATCCAAAGAAAAATAAAGTGTGAAGAGTGCCAACACTCTAGCATCATCCACCTACAAAGAAGAAAGTCAAAAAGGAAATTAACAACCATTTCAAAAAGGAGAAGAGAAACATTAGAAAGTGGGTTTTTAAAGCTAATGATCAATTTCACTCATGTATAAAGGCCTTCCTAGCATCTAACCCAACTTTATTTTCCTCCTATCATTGCTTGAGAAAACCCCAAAGCACCATTCCTCATGATTTTGGGCAAAATTAGAAAAACAGAGATAGGCACCACGAACGGGCTTAAGGCATTGCACACAGGTTGAAGGCGTTATGCTCGGGCATGAAGTCACTGTGTACACACTAAGGGCACTGCACACTGGTCAAATGTTTCCCACAAGATCTCAAACTGCAAACAAATATTTCTAACCTTTAGTACATGGTTTCTAAGCCTCTTATGAAGTACGTACAACCTTGTTCATCCCTACTTACACCTCTCAAAGTCAGCATTCATGCTATGAAGTTTATTGCCTAAAATTGGGAATTCTAAAGCCTTGCAAACCCTAGATTTTTCCTACACCCCTAAAAAAAACTATTCCTAAGGTCCTAATCCCCTTCCCAAATCACAATAAACTCCATCCCTACCCTTGAGTTGCTAAATCCATATCCCAAGTGTATTCTCCCTTAAACCATAAGTCCTAGGAAACAAAATCCCTAGGTAGCCATAGTACATACCTATAATTAAATATAAAATCCTAAATCCCATACACATTTCAATCCCCTATCACTTCCGTAAATTCCATAATCCCTTCCTCCACTCCCTAAATTTTTCCTACCCTATTCCCACTCCTATTTCTGAATCATTAGGGTTTCAAGCAAGAGGAAAGACAACACATAATGGAGGAAGAAAACAAATATTTTTTAGAGGAAGAAGACCAAGAATAAATAAAACCATACAAAGGAGGAAGAATCTTGAGGTTGGAACCTACCAACACCAGAGAGTTAATGGCCTCACCTATGACAGTCACTTCCTTCAAGCATTTGTGATGTTTTGATTTTTATGTGATGGTATAAAGAGTCTAAAGCCATTCTGTTTTGATTAGAGTCTTCATTTCAAATCTTGAAGACAATCAAGTGACCCTTATTGGGGTAACCTTCACCATACCTCAGACATTATTGCTGCTGCTATTGGAATACCTAATGTGGGTGAAAGGTGGTTTAAATCTCAAAACCTTGATCATTTGTATTATGAGCCATATTTGAAGCCTCGGTATAGAAATGAGAGAAAGAGATTCTTCCCTTTTAGCCACCTTCTTCGTACATATGCTCCCATGATGAAAATCATCATGACGTACTTCACTTGTGAAGGCAGATTTTCCAGACTTTATTCATACCATATCAAATTTCTCTTGCACTTCAAAAGAGTCAAAATGCTCAATATCCCTTATTATTTATTCAGGATCATTGAGAAAATGGCATACACAGTTAAGTGAAAAATGTACAAGTAGCAAATGAACAGTCTTTTCCATCACTCTCTAATCAAGATCATTGTCCTCCATCACCTTAACTAGATGAACATTGCATTGGACACTTTCATTGCCAATGATATTTTCGCTACTCCAAAACCTCGACATGCTCAAGATATTCCATCTTCATCTCATGCCACTGATCATTATGATGAAGACATGCCCCCTCCATCTCAAGCTATTTCACCACCATCATCACCATTTCATGATCATGCAAGGTTACCTGGCAGAGCTGTGGTCATCAAGCCTAAGAGAGCAGATTTGAGCACATTGGCACATACTTATCAAAGAGGCCATAGGTAGGTGTTTTCCCCATAGACTAAGGGAGGGGCCTTGCCTTATTCATCAACAAAGTAGGTATACAAAGGTAAAGAAAAGATGACAGAGCTAGAGATTCAACAGTAGGAGGAGGACCTCCATGAGATAGAACATGATTTTGAGCTTGTTGATAGAAGTGAGCAGGATGACTATGAGGACATTAGCATAGTCCTAAAGGGGAAGGATTCCAAGATAGAGAACTCTAAACTAATCTTGTTAGGGCCAGATTTGTCATTAACTTCTACAAGCATGAGAATAAGCACCCGACGACAAAGCACTTCATTGATGAAGTGAAATTCATAAAAGCACAAAGAGAGGTAGAAAAGGCTAAGGCCTTACTTCATGAAGCATATGAAGAATATGATGAAGAGCTAGAAGAACAAGTGCTAAGGGAAATGCCAAGAATCAAAGGCCTAAAGAGAGCATTGGAATTAGAGAAACAAAAAGAAGATAAACTAGCAAATGAGCTTACCCTAAATGAGAAATTTTCCATAATGATCAATGAAAATAGGGAGCATTGGCTTGAGAGGGTGAACAACCATATTTAAAATCTCGTAGACAACTCTAAAAGAGACAATTACATACAGAGGAGGATTGCAAAGTACTGTTGCTAAAGAAGCCAAATAACGAGGTCCAAGCTCAAGAAAATGAAGTCAAAGCTTGAAACCCTAAAAGTGAAAGAGGATAAAGGAAAGTCAGATATCCTTGTTGAGGCCTCTTTCCATGCCTAGCACACTTCATTAACAACTTATACACCAATTTTGATATTTCTTGGTTTTTTGTGCAACACTGGACAATTTTGGCACAGGTGAACTGTCCTATGCGCAACTCCCTAGGCGCTGCGCATCTTCTTGAGGCCTCCAAATGTAAAACCAAGACTACCATTGGATTCAAAAGGCCAAGAACCTACACTTTTGATTATTGGCACACTAAATGTGGACCATTATATAGGGAGAAATGGCCAAAACAGGGTGTTATGCATCTTCTTGAGGCCTCCAAATGGAAAACCAAGACTACCATTGAATTTAGAAGGCCAAGAAAATACACTTTTGACTATGGGCACACCAAAGTTGGACCATTGGACAGGGAGAAATGGCCAACAACACCTCAAAATTCACCTTTCTACCCTCTTTTTCAGCTAGGCGTTGCACACAAAAGAAGTCTTGGGAGATTGACCTTTTGGAGGGTCAAATCTGATCATTTTTGGGAACCAAGGGAAATTATGGAAAGTAGACAAGATAAGCTTTCCAATGAGCTATCCTAAACTCAATTTGGACATTCAAAACCCCTCCCAAAATCATCTTGAAGTTGGCATTGCGCATAGGCTAAAGGCGTTGCACATAGAGCACTAACGTTGCACATAGGACAAATTGCCTGATTTTTTCACTGTTTTTCTCCAGTTTTGTTTTTCATCCTTGGTAATCAATTTTTACTGATGTAAATGATATGATAAATGTAATTATGGTCTCTTACTATTACCTAGGGGTAAATACAATAGGTAAATAGACTTCATCAAGTCAAATGAATCAGTTTCAATGCAATTAGGGATGAGTCACTTTGACCACCCTACACTCTAGCTACCATTTCAAATTTTAGTGGAACTGTTCCTCTTCTCATGGATTCAACCCCTGAGTTTGGGAGGAGTTTGTTTTGATGTCTATATCTTCCCTTTCTTCACTCTTTTCAGAGGTTGGACTCAGTTGGATGTTGTACTAGTGATCAAAGACATTCTTATATTCAAACTTTGGCATGGAATATATTGGATGAGTTGCAACTATTTTGGTGGGATTTTTGTGGCATGGTATTTTTTCATTCTTTCTTTTTCAGTTACATGTGTGCGAATGTTTTGTATTTTCCATGATCCATTTCACTTCTAAATATGTTTAATTTTCAAGTATGATAAGAAGAATTCATCTTCTATGCTCTGTATTTGGAAAATCATCATTGTTTGTTTCATTTCTTCAATTTAAAAAGAATTCATGATTTCCATTCTCTTTTTAGCACCTCATTAGTCTAAACCATTCCATCAAGATACTACGAAGTGTGAAAGTACTTTCCTTCCTTGCCCCATCAGATGTCTGTAATTCTGATTTCATTTTTCCCTGACCTAATTCACTCTCTGACCTAATTCACTCATCCAGTGATTACCCCAATCAAATTAAATCAAAACAACCTCTGCACTTTATACCTAGCCTAAAACCCTAATCCATCTAGCCCTTTTTGCTGTGATCCTTTTGAGAGATCCCTCTCCGACTTGGTAGGGCTAGCTACCAAGTCAAAAGATTGGTTTGTTGTTACCTCAGCTGGAACCTTCCTCAGCCTTGGAGTTCTAGAGGAGTGGTAACATGATGTACCCTTTTTCCAACATCAATTTCAGACGTAGTTTTAATTCCACCAACTCTAGCATGCTCATGCAATATGGGGATTTAGAAACTAGCATAAAACCAAGAATCAATTCAATGGAGAAATTGATTTTCCTCCTGGGTAGAAATCATAGCACTTCCTACAAAAACACATCAATGTATTGTTTTAGAATGGGGTGGTATTCAATTATGAGTTCTCTATACTCTATTACAGTGGTCACTTGAATCATGAACATATCACACCAATTTCGACTGCATTTGTTCACTTGTGGCATTGAAATTTTCCTTATTGAAACATGCTTCCTTATTCCCTATAATACCTTTTCCTCTCCTTCATCGCTAAGGCATTCCAACAACTTATCATCATAGTAAAATTTGGCCATATGGGTTTCCATATAGTCCATGCCAATTAAGATGTCATATGAACCCAATGGAAAAATACTAAGCACAACAATTGTGGACATGCCATTTATTTCCAGGTGGTACAACTCGACCAAATTAATCACCCTCTTTTTGACTCCTATGGCTAGTTGGAACAACCACTATTTGGAATGTGGTTTCTTCTGCAAAGAACATGTCTCTATAATTTTGGGGCTGACATAACTGAAGTTAGAACCTAGATCAATTAAAATTGAAATAGGCTAGTTGGAAACCATATCTTCCATATGTAGCTACTTTAAATCAAACAAAAGATGAAATATTGATCATGAAATCATTGTCTCTGCTGCTTGTCTAAATACAGAAATACAACTTAAGCTATTGCACTCAAAGAAATCCAAAAATTGCAAGTAAAGTAAAGCTAAAATAAAATTACATCAATTCATATTCTAACCCCTCACCA
Organism: Pinus taeda; assembly: GCA_000404065.3. Taxonomy (NCBI): domain Eukaryota; kingdom Viridiplantae; phylum Streptophyta; class Pinopsida; order Pinales; family Pinaceae; genus Pinus; species Pinus taeda. The sequence continues at coordinate 237,152 of APFE030601390.1, read as the reverse complement.
TTTGACTCGCTCTGGCTTTCAGAGGTAATCATAAACAACTTGAGCAATCTGATATCTAATTTACAGAAAATAAAAATAATATTAAACTACACATTCATACTTCAATCCCTCACCATTCGTCTCGCTCTGGCTTTCGGAGGTAACTGAAAATGACATGAGCAATTCAATAACTAACTTGCAGAAAAATAAACTAATATCAAACTATGCATTCATACTTCAATTCCTCACCATTCGATTCACTCTGGCTTTCGGAGGTAACTGAAAATGACATGAGTAATTTAATATCTAATTTTCATAAAGGTAAACTAATATCAAATTACACACTCATACTTCAATCCCTCGCCATTGGTCTCGCTATGGCTTTCAAAGATAACTGAAAATGACATGAGCAATTTAATATCTAAACTAACTAACAAAGAAAATTAATAAGACTGAAATGAAAGAATAACTGAAATTGAAAAGCAAAAAAACAAAGTTAGCAGAGAGGCAAATCTCATGTCAATATTTCATGCAAAAATATGTAAAGAAAAACTAATCTACAATCAACTGGTTGAACACACTTACATGAATTAAAATTGCATGAATGGAAAATATAATCTATCAAACTTGAAAGCAATCAAATGACATAATGAAATCAAAGCAAAATTACTAAATGAAATCTACTCTACCTTACATTCTAATGTGCTCCATGACATCTACTTCACATCTCCTTTCATGTTGAGAACATCAAAGATTTATTCAAATTCTTCAAAATCACAAAATACAACAAAGCTCTTTAAAGCTTTCAAAAGACATCAAGGAAGAACTACAAACTTCAAGCTAAAGAACTAAGACTAATAAGCTAACAAATGAAGGAGAGAGATATCCTATTTATACAAAAAGATGAGAAGCCATCTCATTAATGAGAGTCCATGAATCTCTCCCTCTACCTCTAAAATCCTAATCAAAATAGGAACTGATAAGACACATGTCTTCTTAGAGTTACAATACAATTAGGAGATGTGACACATATCCTCATGATCCCATGATTCTTTCCACTCAAATTTGAATTTGGCCTTAGAGTGTCACATAAGGGTCTTTTAGAAGCCTCCTTTCAACCTACACATGTCAACAATCTCAACCCATTTGTTAGGTATAAGCTTATGCACATTATTCCTAAATTTGTAACCAAAAATTCAGTTAAAAGGCTTAGAATTAATAAAGACTAGAAAAACATAAATCTGGCCCAATGATAATGAAAGTGGGATGAATGTGGTGACATAGTAGTGAAATGGAGGTGAAATGGAGGTGATATAATGGACATAATAGTGAAAGTGTAATGGAAATGAATGGCATTTTCAAGACTCAACACACATTTAACTTATCGATAACTTTATGGCCATATAAGTTTTACCTCAATTTGAGTCCTGTGTAGAAAATTATCCCCTTTAGAAATTGACACAATGCTTCTAGCTACATTGAAAATCATTGTCTTGTTTTTCCCTAGGTCGTGCTAGCTTCCCTTGTGATTCCCTATTACGATAACTGCAAATCCATTACCACTCCAAACCCTAGAGTATAACTCAGTGAGCATTCACGTTACTTTCCTTTAATCCCTAGGAGTTGTGATTTCACGAACACTTACCATATGGCCAAGGCTTTGCAACCAAGTCTTAAGCCAAGGTGCTTAAGTTTTAATCCCTTAGTGTTAGCTCCTTTAAGTTATATCCCAATGTTTTCATTTATGGGCCCTCAACTGTGACCAAACACAACATGTTATGTGGGGCCTCAACTCCCATGACCACAATTTAATGTCAGAGATCAATGACTCTAGGTTCATTAGATGCCACCAAACCTTTATTTTGATCGACTTCCTTTTTTCTCGAGGGACTCTTCATGGGGCTTGGTAGTGTTATCAAGCACAAAATAAACTTTCAAATAATTTCTCTCTCAAAGTTTGATGGGATGTGATTGGTTAAGGTCTCAATGAACACAATTTGACATTTGATAATCTAGTGTTTGGGCGGTTTATCAACTACTCAACAAGCACCATAGTGACCTATAATTCCTTGTTTAGATGGTTTACCAACTATATAGTAAGAACCACAGTGATTCAGTCATTCACTGATTCTCCCACTAACCACAAAGGCCTAGAAAACACACTCTAGTTGCCTCACATAGTTCACAAGAAGTGTTACCCACAACCTATGGGTAGTATGCATAGGAGAAATTTTTTCTCCTAGATGGTCCTCAAATGATAGCCAAAAACCCCTTGTGGCCACCAGATAGCTCCATGTGCCATTATCTCTGCCACCTAAGCCAAGCATGTGGTCCCTTGCCCATCTTTTATGATCATATGTTTGAAGGTAGGCCTCTTGACCTTGAAGGTATGACTTTTCATTGGTATAGTTGAGTAATTTACCTTACTTATCATGGATAATTTTGGGCATATATTGGTGGGGGATTCAGTGGAAAGAGTGGGCTAGGTCGATATTATTGTCTCCTATGCTCGATTTGGCAACTACCCTTGTATCCTAGTCCTGTAGGATCTCCTTTATTGGCCATTAGCTTTAGGGTTGGTAATACATGGGAAATCTTGATTTTGGTTGCGTGTTCACACTTCCCAACACCATATACATCACTCCCTTCTACTCATTCTAGTCTCATTCATCATTTTTCCCATCCAGGTCTAGATGTGTCCTGAAACAATGCCTTGGAGGTTGATGCAACAAAAAAAAAAAAAAAAATCATAAATTTGCCACTCTAAATAGGAAATGTATCACAAAATTCAGGAGATGGATGGGATATACAAATTTAACACATGGGAAAAAGGAAAAAATGAGCTCTACCCCTTATTTATGGCCATCGCCCTGGTTCTTATGGGTCCTAGATGATTCCCCTCAACATTAAGGAACCACTGATTGTCTCAACCCCTGGTGGGAAATGAAATTCCACCTCAAAAGGGGATACTTATTGTTATGTCCTACACATTGTTCTCTCATCCCCTCAAGCAGTTATGAAGAAAAATCAATCAAAGGGAAAGGGAATATGAATAAGGGTAGAAAACTAAAGGTCAGGGTAACTCATTGTTGTACTATGAAACAACCCCCCCCTTTACATATAGTAATAGCTAATGTTAGACATATAAATGGGGACCCTCTTTTAATTTTTTTTGTCTTTAAAAAATAAATCCTAACTCTAAGAAATTGCCTTAAAAACTCTTAGAACGACCCAAGTTTAGGATCCCCATCGCAAATCGCAAATCACATTTTTCCATGTGATGATCATAAACACCTTAAAGAAATTGCGATATGCGATCAAACCTCCCGTTGCGACATACCGATCAAAACCCCTTAGGAAATCGCAATCGCATTTCATAGGAGTCACAAGTAAATAAGACCTGCCACTATGTCATCCACCAACTATTTGCGAAATGCGATATTGCGATATCCGCAATCACATTTCGCATTATGAGCAGGTAATGCTATATAACATTGTTTTAAAAACCACGATGCGCGAATCAAGCAACAAGCGTGGGAAGTAACTATGTTTTAATATAATAATGAACGATCTGACAGGGTAATTAATGTTTACTGGCCTAAGGAGAGGTAATGATTTTCCAAGTTATGGTTAGTTAACACTGAGTATCTCATTTGAGATGCTCCCATGATTCAAAGTCTTTTCACAAATATTTCAACCTTAACTGCCCAATATTTTATGCGTTGATATATCTCATCCATTTCAAGCAAGCTACAAAAGACATGTCATTACAGAGGTGATGCATAAATAGAAAAAGCAAAGCATTGCAGAGTCTGAGCTAACAAAAATGTCTCCTATATTCTCTGAAATGGTTTGCAATGCTGATGGGGGAGAAATAGCTTGGGAGGTCATATACAATAGGCTTGAGGACGAGCGTCCCAAGATTACTGTCACAAGAGTAACAACTGACTCAATAATACCTTCAGGACTCCAATTCAAGGATGTTGCAGGTTATTTCCTTCATAGAATAGGAGTGAGAGAAAAAATACTCCCATACACTGATATGATTAGGTGGGTGGTGGAAAACCTCACCATTGAAGATAAGCAATTCAGGAGCTCGAGAAGGAACTCATGGGGTAATTCAGAGTAGAAGACCTGAAGAAAATGTACCATATACTTGAACCTGAGGATATATATGATAAAACATATGTGGCTAAATTCTCAAAGAAGAATGAAGAACCCATGAAGATGATTCATGTTTGAGAGTACTGGAGAACAAGTTCAAATTTGATAATACAGGTATATATCCTATAGCTTCTTTGGAAGACCCCTACAACTATGCAGTTGCTATGTTATGTAGACTATACGGGTTACCTAATAATTCTAAGTTTTCCATAGAATGGATTCCTCTGATTGATGCATGTGTTAATTCCCACATTATGAATTGGGCCACCATCCTATCAGATAACCTAGCCACCGTCATCACCGAATATCGACAAAAGAGATTCTCCTCTCCAAAGAACCTTCCTCCATTCTATTTTAGTGCCTACATTATGGACGCCATCTGTTTCTACACTAATTTTCCAATCATGGGTTGGAAATGGACCTTGCAGGACCCCTATCCTATCCATCTCATCCATAACCAAATTTGGGAATCCCATTATATACCCCATTTCTATAAAATATTCCATGCTGTTATTTTTCCATTGCATCAATTAATTTTTAATAAGAAAGCCCCCAGGTTTTCCTAAGAAGCCGCTACAGAACTTCTGGCTTTCGACAAATATTTTGTTGAAGAATGGTTCACCTACATTAGGGTTTTTGGTAGCACAATAAACCCACATGTCCTCCCTTTGTACGTCTCTAATAAATTGTTAGCAAGAGAAATAACCCACCAAACTATGGGAAAATGCCTGACCAAAGTTATGAAAGAAAGAAAGAAATTATTATGGCCATATTTTCCTATTAGGTGTGGTTCCTTTTCATTAGCAAATTTTAATCATGCGATAAAGGAGTTAGTAAGCTTGGAAAGTCTCAGGCTCCATACTTTTCCCAAAAGGAAATTTGATCCAGACAAGATATCATATAACATCACCACTGCAGTAAATATCAAGCCTTATAAACATGAGGCTAATAATTTTGAGATCAAAAGCAGTAGGATGGAGTAGGAGTGGGATCAATTCAATAAGAAACTATAAGACACTCCCAAGAAAATAGATGCCTAGGAAACTATAGAGTGTAAAACTCCTCTGCATGCTTAGATGAATACAAACTCTGAATTGATGGATTACCAAGTGATAACGTCTCAACATAATGAAATCATCCCCTCTCTACCCACATTGGAAATTGAATTGAAGGTGACTGAAATACCTCCTCTTGATGTGTTCTATAGCCTGCTGCACAAGGCTATAGTAAGTAGACAAAGGAAAAGGAGAAGGATATAAACACTCGAACTCCCACCTAGGAATGAGAAAATGGACATAGTTTGGAAGGACGTCCCAGCTAAAAACTTGACTAGATTGTCATGATTTATAGGAGCATACACAACTGCTACCATGGACAAAGCTACCAAAATATCTATTTTGTTGAAGGAAGAAGAAGAAAGGATTGCACAGCTCGAGCAACGGCTCGAAATAGAGAGGGAAAGTGTGAACAGGTAGGCCACTGGTCAGTTGGCCGAATTGCAACAGAGCATGGAGGTGTTGAAAATAAGGCACGAAGCAGACATATTGGCCAAGAAAATACAACTCCAAGACTTGCAGCAAGCTATGGAAAGATATAAGGATGTTCCTATTATCAAGGAATTCATCAAAGAGGCGCTAGAGCTTAATTCTATATTATTAAAACAATAAGAACAATTTTGCCAAAATATGTCACATATTGCTCCTTATTTGATCACTAGTGACTAGCTAACGATAAAGTGATTGACCAAAGAACTAAGTTTACTGATCTAAACACAAGAATCTCAGAGTTCATCGAATGGCAAGAAATAGAAGAGGGGAGGAAAGCCAATTTGCCTTAGATCAAGGGGACACACAAGGACATTCTTTTCATGGATTGGGATGTAAGGATCAAACAAGTTGAAATATTAGTGGCAAGAGAGGCCAGGGTGTTAAAGAATATAGTAAATGTGGTAAACCATACTCAGTTTTCCACCAACTTGGTGAAAGAGGCAACCCGAAAGAACTGACCAATCTGAATGACTTGCATAACAAATGGAAGGAAAGAGAGGAAACTAAAAGGGAACCAATAAAAAAATTAGCAAAGACTGATTAGGAGTCATATTGGCAATACCTCGTCAAGCCACATAGTCAAATCATGACCCTTAACTGTTCTCTCCATTCAGCTCAGCGGATGTTGCCACCTCTCGTAGATGCAATTTTCACAGGATAGGTCAGAACACAGTTCGGGGTACCTCCTCAAGTCAAACCAATAAATGATATATGCGATTTGAAGGACAAGCTAGCCAACATCAAATCATCATGATAGCCTCTGCTCATAAAACCACTGTTTCTTTTTGGATTTAGTTAACTAGTTAGGAGGAAGGTTGTTTGAAACCTCCTGAAATTTTTGTACAATCTACTTTTGAACATTAGTTCAAATAGTATTTATACCCTTATCATGCATTTAGAGAAGGGTCCAAAATTTTATCAGAAACATTTGCAAAGAATGCACTATTGTAAGTTTGTGAATGCTTTGGTGAAATTATGGAACGCGATCATTTCTTTTAAATATCATACTACTTTCCTTTGTTTTTGCACTTTTGTATACATGGAAGACAATTTGATTTTAAGAAAGGAGTTGATCTATGTCATTATTCAAATGAGTAGAACTTCACATATATGGTACTTCTATCTTATATGATTAGCCCTATTTCTGTTTAATTAGTGACAACACTTTATTTTCATGAATTGTATATGAGTTATGTTTTCTCTGTTAAAACATTAATTTCACTATTGTCTGATGCCTAACTGAGATTATATATAATATATAATACGATAATATATATATATCATCATCATCATCATCATCATCACATATGTGATATAGTTTATACATTTCTTTGACTAACTATTTAGTCAAAGAAATTATCTTTACATGTTATCATCTCTGTTTTATGCGTGATTGATATTTATTATCACATGTCAAGAAAATATCTTTGTAGATCACATATTATATAGAAATACATGGGTTTATATTAGATTAAGTTGGCTAGATATTTGCATGATAGAATAGGTCATTCGAGTTATCATTATTCTATTGCAATCACTTGTAAACCACCCACTCTCATTTTAAAACCCATACTGGGAAACTGGTCCCATTATCCCCAGTTGGAGCCACCACAAAAAGGAGTTGTCTTAAGATCTACATCGGGTGGTTATCCTCCATGTTGGAGCAGAAAAAATCTAAGGCCTCAACATTTTTGTGCTAGAAGGAGGGCATCCAACTATGAATGGCATATAAATCTAAAGATCAATCGAAAATCATTCATAAGAGTCAAAACCCCTCCGCCACTTCTACACCTTCTAGATCTCATTCAAAATCTATGGATCAAAAATCTAAAGTTGTAGAAACATCTCCCTTGTCTCCTGAAATAGTAAGACAACCACCTTCTCCAGATTACACTCCTGAGTCTCCCAAAGTCCATTTTTTGAAACAAAAATTGGAACAAATATCCATTTCTGTCGAGAAACAAGAGAGGCTTGAAGCTTTTGAAAAAAGTGTTACTTGCTTATTACGAGAAACTGGCGTATTAACTAGATCAAAAAATGAAAAGCTTGGAGTAACTCCTTTTGAGTTTCTCATCCCTCCATGACGCAAAAACGTTATTACATCAAGATCTGAATCAGATAGCCCAATAGTAAGTTCTTCCCCATCTATAACTACTTTTGGACTGACCTTCCCATCTTTTCAGTCTCCAACTCAAGCTATGGCCAATTAGCCTGCTCAACCTTGGACAAATCTTGGTGTTGTTTTGGTTGCTAATCCAAATTCTCTCCCAGCAAACCCAGAAAAATGGTTACCTAAGTACAATCCTGATGATGGTCTTCCAGCTGAAGAACATCTAAATAACTTTATGTTAGCCATGAATCTTAATGGATTTTCACATGAAGATGTTGTGATCATAGTGTTTCATTATACTTTCCAAGGATCTACTGGGTCTTGGTATTTTTCCCTTCTAACAGGTTCAATAAGATACTGGGATACTTTTCAAGAAGTATTTCTTGCAAAATTTGGTGATGACAGGACCATTGCATCGTTAATCAATGATATTTCTAACTTAAAAGAAAATTTAGATGGAAGGATCAAAGACTTCAACTCAAGATTTCACAAGTTACTAAAAAAATCCCAGCTGCCTCAAAACCTGCAGTAGATGTACAAATAGAATGGTACATATCCTCTCTTCCTTCTAATATTGCAATTTTTGCAGATAGAGCCAATAAGGCTACCCTTGTAGAAAACATGAAAGAAACCATGTCTATAGAAAGAAGGCTTATTGCTTTAGAAAAGAGATCACATACAGATGAAAGGAAGTAAAATAAAGTAACATTTAAGGATGATTTGAAAAAGAAAACTTCAAAGGACCCTTTTGACCACGAATGCCTTTAGAAAGTGTTAAAAACCATCTCTAATGAAGTGGTTGAAATCAAGAAGCAGATTGCGGAATCCTCTGCTCCCAAGAAACCTTTTTGCTCATTTAAACAAAACCCTTCTTCTGCATCGCAACCACCGAATATTATTTCAAACATGAATCTGATCTAGAAACAGAAGAAGGCTCACGAGCCGAAGAGGAAGCTGAAATAGAAGAAGAAGTTGAATTAAATGGAATGTAGGATTTCATTCTTCCAACTGAAGATGAAGCACAAGCTATGATAGTAACTACAAGAAGTAATTATTCTTCTGATATGTCTATCACAAATTAGAAACAGAAAACTGCTACTCCTGTAAAGGAGAAAACACTAATTAAGAAGCATAAGACTAGTCAAACTAATCATATTCCACTAGATCGTCCAAATGCTTCCAAAGCATTGGTAATCTCAGATACAGTGGAATATAAAATAGTCGAAGATATGAAACAGACGAGAGAAAAAATTTCTTTACACAAACTCACTAAACTCAAGCAGCAACAAAAAAATCTATTAAGAGAGTTAAAAGCAATTCATGTATCCCCTCTACCATCTGTTGTAGTTACTCAAGATGCTATGGGAAAACCACCCTCATCTTCAAACAAAGTAAATCCGACAGATTTAGTCCTGATAGGTGACAGGTATATCTCTCATACACCTCCATTTCTTCTTACTTATGAGATTTTCAATAGAAATGTCCATAATTACCTTGTTTATTCAGGCGCCTCTTCAAATATGATGCCAAGGACTATGTGCACCAAATTGAATATTACACCTCAAAAATATGTAGTACACATAGTTCAATTGGATAAGACAAAAGTAGATGTACTTGGAGAACTAACATTAGTTTCAATTAGGCTTTCCTCTAGTCCAAAAGTTTCAAAAATAATCGATATTCCAGTGGCTAATATCCCTCAATTTTATGGTTTAATTCTAAGTAGGGATTGGTTTGAAAAGTTTCACGGATACTTTGCAACTGATTGGTCTCACATGTGACTGCCACACAATGGTAAACCAAACCAAATCAGAGTAGACTGAGAAAAGTTCATGAAATACACAGTCACTGATCTGGAGGGAAGCAATGAACCTATTGCCTTCACCAATAATATCATTGGTAATTACTCAGCTGAGTCATTTTTAGGATATTTTAATTCTCAAAGGTATCCCTTTCCGAATGATGTTGTAGTGTCTCAAATAGAGAACTTTTCACAAATAGATGCTTCAAAGTGTGTTAATATAGTAGATAAAAAAATTAGATAATTCATTATTTTGGACTCTTTATTTTGATGGTTTCAAATTTGAAGATGGTGCAGGTGTAGGATGTATTTTAATCAACCCGCAAGGAGAGAAAGCCATGTTAGCCTGCAGACTTGAATTTCAATGCACTAACAATACCACAGAATATGAAGCATTGATTCATGGGATTTATAAAGCCATTGGCCTTAATGTCAAATATTTGCAAGTATATGGTGATTTTGAAATAATTGTTAAACATGTAAGAAATACAATTCATTGTGTGTCTGGGCACCTTAAACATTATTAATCTCTTGCCCAGAATCTTACTTCTCATTTCACTGCTTCTAACATTTCTTTAGTTCCCAGGTTGCAAAATGCAAGTGCTGATTTACTTGCTAATGTGGCATTCAAGCTTTTACCTTCTGAACAATTTAGTACATATAGATTTTCAATAGAGTTAGTTTTTAGGCTATCCATTCCCGATAATGTGAAAAATTGGAGAGTGTTTAATAATGATGCGGCTATAATATATTTCCTTACATCAGAAGGGTCTAATGAGGAACATACCATAGATGAAAATGAGTATGATCTGCAAATCAACCATAAACAAGATCAAAACTGAATTCTGAAGTCTGTAGTTAAGATGGAAGATCTTTATGATTTAAAGGATAGATTCAAGAAGACTACCAACTCCAAAACTTAGAGTTCCACTCTGAGATTTGAAGTGGTAAACCTAAGGTCAATTGCAAAACCTCAAAATGTCAACATAGGTCTTGGTTTGTCATCTGAACAAAGGATAACATTCATTAAGTTGTAAAAATGTATAAAGGTGTCTTTGCTTAGGATTATGCAGATCTCAAGACCTATGATACATCTGTAATTCAACATACCATACCAATGACTTTGAATGAAAAGCCAGTATAATTGAAGCTTAGGAAAATTCACCCAAACCTTGAAAGTTAGATCAAATCTGAATTCAACAAGCTCCTCAAAGCCAAAATAATCTTTCCTGTTAGACACTCAAAATGGGTATCAAATATGGTCCCTGTGAGGAAAAAGAATGGTGATATTAGGATTTGTATCAATTTTAGAAATCTAAATAGAGTTTTTCAAAAGGATAACTTTCCTCTGCCTACTATGGAACAAATATTGCAATCAGTTGCAGGTTCTGAATTAATGTCTTTTTTAGATGGAATTTTAGGATACAATCAAATTCTAGTACATCCAGATGATAGATTAAAGACAACATTTAGGACCAATTGGGGAACATACACTTATTAGAAGATGCCTTCCAGACTCATAAACGCAACTGCTACATTTCAATGTGCTATGGATATTTCTTTCAAAGGTCTGATTAATAAATCAGTTGTTATTTACCTAAATGACATCATAGTCTATTCTAAGGATAGAAACAATCATTTAAATGACCGAAAGCATATTTTTGAAAGATGCAAGAAATATGGCATTTCCTTAAATCCAAAAAAATCTTATTTTTCTTTATCAGAAGGCAAACTCCTTGGATTTATAGTGTATAAGAAAGGGATTTACACCAATCCTAATAGAGTCCAAGAGATTGAAAAAATTCCTATCCCACATAACAAAAAGGCCATGCAATCGTTCCTAGGCTAGATTAATTTTTTAGAAAATATTTGTTCCAGATTTTTCATAGATTGTCCTAACCCCTTCAAGCAATAATAAGAAAAAACACAGTCTTCAAGTGGGGTAAATATGAAAGAGAATCATTTGAGTTGATTGAAAAATCCATTATCAATGTTCCTTCTTCAACAACCCCTGAATTTCTCAAACCTTTTGTGTTGTATACTTTTTCATCTGATACATCATATGTAGCAGTTTTAACACAACTGAACAATCAAAATATTGAGACACCCATCTCTTTTTTCAGTTCGAACTTACAAGGTGCCTAGTTAAATTATTCAGCTGTTGAGAAACAAGCTTTTGTTGTTTTTAAAACCCTGAAACATTTCATACTTTTTCTTCTTAAAACCCATACAAAAATAGTAGTACATTACCCTACAGTAAGGCAATTATTGATTCAAAGAGAACCAGGGGAGAAAAGAGCCAATTGGGTTACTGCGCTTCAAGAGTACGATGTAGAAATTCAGCCAGCTAAAATTGTTAGGGACCAAGGTTTTCGCAGGATGTTAACTAGAGCTTCCCACCTATCAGCAAAAGAAGACCAAGGTAATGAAGTGCAGATATCAGAGGTAAGCCTCAATGATGCACAATCGCAATATGCTGATTTGAAGTTTTATTTTGAAGAATGGATATGCTCCTATGCATATCATTATAAAACAAAGTGTGCTTTAAGGCTGAAATCAAATAAGTATGAATTAATAAATGATGTATTGTTTAGAAAAGATTATGATTCGATATTTTTAAGATGCCTAGAAAAACCTGAAGCTGAAAAAGTCATGCAAGAATTACATGATGGACCAGCTGGAGGACATGTTGGAGGAAACATCACACCTCACAAAATCCTCCACGCAGGTTATTATTGGCCAACACTATTCAAGGATGCACATGAATATGCCAGAAAATGTAAAATCTATCAAACTACAACGTGAAGAGAAAAGAAGCCAACATTCCCTTTGCAACCAGTGAACATCCAACAACCACTCAAACAATGGGGATTAGATATAATTGGTGATATTGTTACTAACTCTTCCAAGCAACACAAATACATCCTTACAGCCACTGATTATTTTACAAAATGGGTGGAAGCTATTCCCCTAAAGATAGCTAATACAGAAAGCATTACGAACTTCATCGTTCAATACATAATTACGAGGTTTGGATTACCCATAGCATTAATGTTTGACAATGCATCTTATTTCTCTGGAAATACGATGTTAGAATTTTCTTTGAAGAGAGGTTTTAAATTAAAGTATTCATCCAACTTTTATCTAGAAGGTAATGGGCTAGCAGAATCTGCAAACAAAAACCTCATCAAAATCATCAAAAGGACTATTGACCAAAATCATAGGAATTGGCACAAAGCATTGACATTTTCTCTTTGGGAAGACATAATTGCATAGAAGACCTCCATCGATTCTTCTCCTTTTGATTTAGTTTATGGAAAAGAAGCTGTTCTCCCCACAAACATAGCAATTCCATCTCTTGCCCTAGTGCAATTCATCGATGAAAATCCTTCCTCCTCTTTGAAAGCAAGACAATTCCAGATTCTTAAACTCAAGAAAGAATGAGAAAAGGCTAAAGCAACCCACTTCCATCATCAACAATTAGTCAAAGCCTCTTTTATACAGCCTCTGCTAGTCAAAAAACTTTTGAAGTAGGTGATCTGGTTTTGAAATGGGACAAAGCACACGAGGAAAAAGGTAAACATAGAAATTCCAAACACTATGGCTTGGCCCTTTCCAAGTCATTAAGAAAATTGGTCTATCAACATTTCTTTTACAAGACTTATCAAGAAGGATAGATTCCTTGCCCGTTAATGGGAAAATTCTCAAGAAATACTTTTCCTAGAAGATAACCTCTTCTAATTTTGTATCATATTCGCTTTAAAATTCTTATGAAAATAAAGGTTAAGTAGTATTTACTTTTGGTTTTTCAAAATAAAATCATTGACAATATTTTTGATTTTTCGCTTCTCTAAGTAGGAAACTTAAAGAAATAATTAGGACATTTGAGTATCATAGTAAGCCTGATTTCTTTGGAAAAACTTGATCTTATAAAACATTTATTCTATGAACAAAGTCTTACCTTTAAAAAGTATAGATGTGTTGTTATCAGTCAAGGAAAGAATCTTTAACCTAGTAAGGACTTTCTGTAGATTAGTATCTTAAAACTCTACCATTATCATCCCAAACTCTTAAATGAGCCAATGATTCACCCCATCTGATAAAATTTTCCTTTTTAAGAGTGTAATTCTAAAATATAAAATATTTATAAGATAATAAGTCTCATTACAAACTTGTTTACCATGATCATAGGGAAATGATTGAATTGATAATACCAAAAATACATACCAAAACAAGATAATAGCCAATGATCTAATCAATCAAAGGAAAAGGGGTCTCATCAAGAGCCAACTTGTTCAGTTTAGCTACAACCAGTGAGTGGCATTGTCATTATTAGGTTACCAAGCCTAGACAATGTCTTTCAAGAAACTAAAAAGAAAAGGCTACATAAAAAAAATAAAAAGGACAAGATCCAAATGAGATTGGAAGCAAGTGAATATCATTTTGAATGTTGAAGATTGCTTTAGATGGGACAATGAATCATTGTTGGTTAAAAGATAACCCTGTTGAGGCTATGAACTCCTGCTAGAACCATAGGCTTTATCTATGATAAATGACTAAAAAACAAAAAAAAATAATCTGTAGAAAGACACCTGCTATATCTCTTTAAAATCTTAATATTGATTGGTGAAGGCATTTATATTTTTATCACTATAAAGGGTAAAGTAGTTGAATAAATAGGTTGGGTAAGTGATTATGATTCTAGAGAAATGTTGTTTACTTTATAACTCATGTAATTATTATTCCTATAAATATTCTTACTTTGAAAGTTCTAGAAATTTCAGAAAACCAATAAGAGATAATTGGTTCTCCCAAGTGAATCGCCAATTTTTGTACTATGAAACAACCACCCATTTATATATAGTAATAGCTAATCTTAGACATATAAATGGGGACCCTCTTTTAATTTTTTTTTAGTCTTTAAAAAATAAATCCTAAATCTAAGAAATTGTGTTATGAAACCAGCTCACAAAAAGATAGAAAAGATAGATCAATGCCTTAGAATTCAACCTCTTCGAGGGGACAACCTCCTTTATATTACACAAATGAATGATTCTTTGATGATACAAATGAAAAGACCTCCTTTATATAAATAGGAGTCTAAGGGGTCATAATATAATCAGAGCTGACATAACAATAATAATGTAAGGGCACACTAATAACAATAGTGGGCTTCTATGGGGCACAATAGCAACAATATGGGCACTACATGGGTACATCAATATAATAA
>APFE030601390.1:179936-222256 GCA_000404065.3 Pinus taeda | reverse complement strand
ATAGTTGTTCTAAAAAATATTTAAGACTATCATGATCCATTTTTACCTTGAAGTGTCTTCCCATTCGGTAAGGTCACCGTTTTTTTAAGTGCATGTAGTATTGCCAAGATTTCCTTCTCATAAATAGCTTGCTTGAGATGTAGTAGTAAAAATACCCAATCACCTACATCAAAACATTTTTCACTACGATGTTGATCTACCTGCCGTTTCATTCGATTTTGTACCAAAGTGGTGTTATCCTTTAAAAGTTGGAGAACTTGTTGTTGATGCTCGATGTGATCTTTCACTGCTTGAACGTTTTTCTTCTTGATATTTCCTTCTATCTTTAGAGTCTGAGGAGTGGTAATATCTTCCAATCCTTTACAAGATATGGTTAGATTCATTTCTTGATGCTCGATGTGATCTTTCACTTTTGGAACATTTTTCTTCTTGATATGTCCTTCTATCTTGATAGTCTGAGGAGTGGTAATTCTGACCAATGAATTACAAGATATGGTTGGATTCATTTCTTCTTTCTCGATGTGATCTTTCACTCCTTGCACCTTTTTCTTCTTGATACATCCTTCTATCTTGAGATTTTGAGGAGTGGTAATTCTTGCCAATGCTTTACAAGATATGGTCTGATTCATTTCTTCTTTATTTGGCGTTGGGTCCTGGCATATATCCTCTTTTTCTTATGTTTCTTGATCCTTTTCTTCCTCCTCTTCATACTCTATGTAAAATGATTTCTTCTCAGCACACTTATGACCTTTATTGCATTTTCTATACAATTGTAACAAAGTTCTTTTTCTCTTTTTTCTTCCAATTGTTGGGGTGTAACCCTTGTAGGTTGTGGAAGGCTAGGAGAAACAACACTCTCATCTTTATAGTTGTGAGGGGTAGACTTCCTTGTTGCCATAATTTTACTTTCCACTACGTCACAAAGTCCTTTTACTCTTTCCAATTGTTGAGGTGTTGCTCTAAAGAAGGTGTTGCTCTTTGTATCCTCATAATGTGCCATCATTTCCTCCGTGAGAATTGACCACATAACAAGTTGTTTATGAGAACAAAGCCCTTTATACCATAAAAATTGATCCGGCTCTAAATATGAAGATGCAATACATACCTGTTGTAATAGTGGTACACCATGTAGATCAAAATATTGCTCCATCTGAAGTATCCAATTTACCGAATGATTGCCATCAAACTTCCTCATATCGCCTTTTCTTGATTTTAGGAGCTCGATCTTGAAATAACTATAACTCTGTAATTTTGGTTCTTCCAGTTTTGAAATTACGACTTGCAGTATCCCTCTGTGTCCTCTTTCCAATGCCGCCAGTTTGATCCAAATTGGATTCTCCAAGGAAGAGTTATGCACAATCTTCCAAGATGGCCTGATTATATACCTTTCCAGAAGAGCGAAATTGTATGAAGTGCCACGTGTCACTGTTTCGACCTTTGGCTTTGAAAAATATATACAAGAAACCACAGTCTGTCCTCTTTATATGCCTTCTTATGAAATTTCAATCTGATTCTCGGAGAGAAAGTTATGAGGATTTTCCTCAAGTCACCTGTTTGGAATGTCATTCAGGAGTTTGCAAAAAGACCAACTTCCTCAGATCATATCTCCTCAAATATAGCGCGAAAAGCTCTGAAATTTGGACCCGAGGTTCAGTGCGATTTCATCTCAAATGATGTTTTTTTCGCTTCCGAAACATCGCAGAAAAAAAAGTTATAGTGAAAATGCCACGATGACCTATTTGGAGCAGCAAAACCCTAGAATCCAAAGCTCTGATACCAAATGTTATGAAACCAGCTCATAAAAAGATAGAAAATATAGATCAACGCCTTAGAATTCAGCCTCTTCAAGGGGGCAACCTCCTTTACATTACACAAATAAATGATTCTTTGATGATACAAATTAAAATACCTCCTTTCTATAAATAGGAGTTTAAGGGGTCATAATATAATCAGAGCCGACATAACAATAATAATGTAAGGGCACACTAATAACAATAGTGGGCTTCTATGGGGCACACTACTAACAATATGGGCACTACATGGGTACATCAATATAATAAGGGGGTTGTACTAATAACAATAAGGGGTTACACTAGTAGTATAGGGGCCTAACAAATTGCCTTAAAAACTCTTAGAACAACCCAAGTTTAGGATCTCCATCGCAAATCGCAAATCGCTTTTTTCCATGTGATGATCATATACACCTTAAAAAATTTGTAATATGAGATCGAACCTCCCGCTGCGACATACCGATTAAAACCCCTTAAGAAATCACAATCGCATTTCGCAGGAGTCACAAGTAAATAAGACATGCCACTATGTCATCTGCCAATTCTTTGCGAAATGCGATATTGCGATATCTGCAATCACATTTTGCATTATGAGCAGGTAACACTATATAACATTGTTTTAAAAACTATGATGCATGAATCAAGTAGAAAGCGTGGGAAGTAACTTTGTTTTAATATAGCAATGCATGGTTTGACAAGGTAAATAATGTTTAGTGGTCTGAGGAGAGGTAATGATTTTCCAACTTATGGCTAGTTAATGCTAAGTATCTCATTTGAGATCCTCCCATGATTCAAATTATTTTGACAGAGATTTTAGCCTTAATTGCCCAATATTTTCTACACTGATATATCTAATCCATTTCAGGTAAGCTACAAAAACATGTCATTTTGGAAGGTGATGCAAAAACAGAAAAAGCAGAGCATTACAGAGTTTGAGCTAATAAAAATTTCTCCTATATTTTCTGATATGGTTTGCAGCGTTGATGGGGGAGCAATAACTTGGGAGGTAATATACAATAGGCTTGAAGATGAGCATTTCAAGATTACTATCACAAGAGCAACAACTGACTCAATAAGACCTTCAGGATTCCAATTCAAGGATGCTTCTTGTTCTTTCCTTCATAGAATAGGAGCGAGAGAAAAATTCCTCCCATAAACTGATATGATTAGGTGGGTGATGGAAAACCTCACCACTAAAGATAGGAAATTCAGGAACTCAAGAATGGAACTCATGTGGTCATTTAGAGCAGAAGACCTGAAGAAAATGTATCATATACCTGACCTTTAGGATATATATGATAAAACATACATGGACAACTTCACAAAGAATAATGAAGAACCCCTCAGGATGATTCAGGGTTGGAGAGTACTAGAGAACAAGTTTAAATTTGATAAAACTGGTATGTATCCTGTAGCCTCTTTTGAAAACCCCTACAACTATGCATCTCCTATGTTATGTAGACTATGTGGGTTACCTAGTAATGGTAAGTTTTCCATAGAATGGATTCCTCTGATTGATGCCCGTGTTAATTCCCACATTATGAATTGGGGCACCATCCCATCTAATAAACTAGCTACCATCATCACTGAATATCGACAGAAGAGATACTCCTCTCCATAGAACCTTCCTCCATTCTAATTTAGTGCCCACATTATGGATGTCATCTGTTTCTACACTAAATTTCCAATCATGGGTTGGAAATGGGCCTTGCAGGACCTCTACCCTATCCATCTTAGCCATAGGAAAATTAGGGAATCCCATTATATACCCCATTTCTATAAAAATATGCCATGTTGTTATTTTTCCATTGCATCAATTAATTTTCAATAATAAATCCCCTAGGTTTTCTTAAGAAGCTGTTACACACCTTCTGGTTGTCGGAAAATATTTTGTTGAAGAATGGTTAACCTACATTAGGGTTATTGGTAGCATAGTAGACCCACATGTACTCCCTTTGTATGTCTCTGATCAATTGTTAGCAAGAGAAATAGCCCACCAGACCATGGGAAAAGGCCTCACCAAAATTCTGAAAGAAAGCAAAAAGTTATTATGGCCATATTTTCCTATTAGGTGTGGTTCCTTTTCATTATAAAATTTTAATCATGCGATAAAGGAGTCAGTAAGCTTGAAAATTTTCAACCTCCATACTTTGCCCAAAAGGAAATTTGATCCTGACAAGATAGCATATAACATCACCAATGCAGTAAAGATCAAGCCTTATAACCATGAGGCTAATAATTTTGAGGACCTTTTACAGTCAGCTCAATCCTTTGAACAATCATTCGAATGGGCGAGGAAAAATTTGAGTCCTTGAGATTTTGAGAGCTTTCAAGAGTTCATAAACAAAAGGCTCGATGTAATCACACTACATTTGTTGAAAATCGAGGACAAGCCTACCCCCAGTGTGACTGTCAACAATGAGCGACCTGATTCTCGCATAGAGTCTCATGCAGATATAGGGAAAGCATTGAATACAAAGAAATCCAAAGACATCGAGACTACTGCAGAATTTAGTAGGAAATCAATCGAAAAGAAGGGTATGAGTACCCCACCCAAAGACATTGTTTCGAAGATCAAAAGCAATAGTTTGGAGTAAGAGTGGAATCAATTCAATAGGAAACTAAAAGAGACTCACAAGACCACAGATGCTTAGGAAACTATGGAGTATCAAACTTCTCTAAATTTTCAGAATAATGTAGACTTTGAACCTATGGATGAGCAAGCAACGACGTCTCAGCAAACTAAAATCATCCCCGCTCTGCCCACATCAGAAATTGTCTTAAAGGTGACTGAAATCCCTCCTCTTGACATGTTCTATAGCCAACTGCACAAGGTTGTAGTAGGGAGACAGAGGAAAAGGAGAAGGATATAAACACCCGAACTCCCACCTGGGAATGATAAAATGGACATAATTTGGAAGGATGTCCCTTCCAAACCAGCTGAAAACTTGACTAGATTGTCACAATTTACAGGAGCATACGCAATTGCTACCATGTACAAAGCTATCGAAATATATGTTTTGTTGAAGGAAAAAGAAGAAAATATTGCATAGCTCTAGCAACAACTCGAAACAAAGAGGGCAAGTGTGAATAGGTAGGCCACTTAGCAGCTGACCCAATTGCAACAGAGCATGGAGGTTCTGAAAAGAAGCCATGAAGAAGACATGTCGGCCAAAAGCATGCAACTCCAAGACTTGCAGCAAGCCATGGAAAGATATAAGGATGTTCCTACTGTCGAGGAATTCATTAAAGATGTGCTAGAGCTTAATTCTCTCTTATTAAAACAGCAAGAACAATTTTTCCAAAAGATGTCACAAATTGCTCCTTATCTAATCACTAATGACCAGCTAACGGATAAAGCGATTGACCAAAGAACTAATTTTACTGATATGAACACAAGAATCTCAGAGTTCATCGAATGGAAAGAAATAGAGGAAGGGAGGAAAGCCAATCTGCCTGAGATTGAGGAGACACACAAGGACATTATTTTCACGAATTGGGACGCAAGGATAAAACAAGCTGAACTAGCAGTGGCAAGAGTGGTCAGGGTGTCAAAAAATATAGTAAAGGTAGTAAACCATACTTTGTTTGCCACCAACTTGGTGAAAGAAGGCAACTCGAAAGAACTGCTCGATCTAAATGACTTGCATAACATATGAAAAGAAAGAGCAAAAACTCAAAGGGAAGCAATCACAAAATTAGCAAAGACTGACTGGGAGTCATATTGGAAATACCTCGTCAATCCACACAGACAAATCATGACCCTTAACTGCTCTCTCCATTCAACTCTGGATGCTGCCACCTCTCACAGATGCAATTTTCATACGATAGGTCAGAACACAGTTCGGGGCATCTCCTCAAGTCAAACACATGGTTGATATATGCGATTTGAAGGACAAGATGGCAGACAACAAATCATCATCATAGCCTCTGCTCATCAAGCCACTGTTTATTTTTAGAGTTAGTTAACTAGTTAGGAGGAAGGTTGCTTGAAACCTCCTTAAATTTTTGTATAATATTTTTTTGAACATTAGTTAGACTGATATTTATACCCTTCTCACGCATTTAGAGAAGTGTCCAAAATTTTATCAAAAAAATTTGCAAAGAATCCACTATTGTAACTTTGTGAATGCTTTGGTGAAATTATGGAACATGATCATCTCTTTTAAATATCAGACTACTTTCCTTTGTTGATGCACTTTTGTATACTTGGAAGATAATTTTATTTGAAGAAAGGAGTTGATCTATGTCATTAGTAAAATGAGTAGAACTTCACATATATGTTGCTTCTATCTTATATGATTAGCCCTGTTTCTGTTTGATTAGTGTCAGCTCTTTATTTTCATGAATTGTATATGGGATATGTTTTTTTTCTGTTAAAGCATTAATTGCATTATTGTATGATGCATAGTCAAAGAAATTATCTTTACACATTATCATCTTTGTTTTATGCGTGATTCATCTTTATTATCACATGTCAAGCATATATCTTTGTAGATCACATATTATATAGAACGGGTTTATATTAGATTAAGTTAGCTAGAGATTTGCATGATAGAATAGGTCATCTGAGTTATCATTATTATATTGCAATCACTCGTAAACCACCCACTCTCATTTTAAAACCCACACTGGGAAATTGGTCCCATTATCCCTAGTCGGAGCCACCAGTTTAAACGGAAAAGGAGTTGTCTTAAGGTCCTGACCGGGTGGTTATCCCCCATGTTGGAGCAATAGAAATCTAAGGCCTCAACACTCATTTACCATGATTTTCTCCCTCCTACACTCATATACCCAAGTGTGGGCTTCCCTCATCATAGATACCCTTGTACCATGACATGTGCCTTGGAGCATTCCCCTAATCCCCACTTTGTTCCATGACTATATCACTTGCCACCTACCACCTAATAGATATACCATGGACATGTCACCCCCCTTTAAAGTTTGAAACCACCTAATAGGGTCCTTGGTTAAACCCCTTATTAAGCTTGGAGACACTTCTACATGCCAAGGCCCACTATGGAAGGGCATGCCACCATGAACTACCCCATTGATTTCATGATTTGTAAGCTCTTTTACTTTGTTATTCTAATTATTAATTGTATTGGAGGGCAAGGGGATGCATTAGACCTTATGTAGGATTGCATGTGGGTCTCCATTTTGGGTTTGGTCTCCCTATACGGGGACCAATCCCTCTAGAGACTTGTAGGGTGAGCATTGAGATCCATGGGCCTACACCATAACAAAGATTACTTCATGGATTCCCAGTACCATTAAGTGATTTCTCGTGTTCCACCTTTTTGGATGAGGATGATGCACCTATACCACTATGCCGAGTCGACTCCACACTTGTGCCACACAGTTGGCAGAGATTCCAGGGTCCAGATGAGGACGTGTCTCACTTTAGGAGACAAAGGGAGGGTTTATGTCATCATTCTAGCCCTTGCAGATGGTTTACACGCATTATCTATCCACTTGGAGACCCATGAGGATGTTCTACTGCCCCCACACCCACTTGGGAGCACCACAGTCACTTGCTTGGAAAACAAGGGGCCAACCCATTTTCCACTATGTTTGGAGTCCATTCCCTCACCATGGCATGATTTGGACTTTAGAAGGCCTTCTTAGTGGCCAAATGATTCATCATATTCAATACGTTTCTCTCTTAAGAGGCTATTCTTTGTATTATTGAGCTATCTTGGTGGGCTTGTCACCAAGTCATGTCATTATTATGTATTATTTTATTATTTGGGGCTAAATTAGGCTAATTAGGCATATTAGATGCCCTTATGAGTTGTATAAATATATGATAGGTGATTAATTTTTGTCATCTTCACTTGGATTGGATTGGTATCTCTTAAGAGATTTTCACACTTTTTTTCAGGTAAATTTTTTTGAGCTTTCTTGATGCACTATGATGTTTGGATTTTCTCTATTGTCTTTGGAGCTTATTTTTAATGCGAAGTTGATGAATGGATATACTCTCTCTCTCTCTCTCTCTCACACACACACACACACACACTCATGTATGTCAAATTTTGATGCTATTTTTGTTATTTTACTGGTTTACTACATGTTATGGTTGTCATTATTCTTATAGGGGTTAAAGTAAATGCACAATTCTTCCGGGAACCTTGAAAAACTGATTTAATGCATGCATTGTACTTGAAGAGAAAGGGTGAATGTTCCTAGAGGTACCTAATACGTTTTAAACCTTGAAACTTCATCTCTTTGGAAAATTTTAAGTATGAATCCCTATTGACCTAGTTGTTTCCCTTGGAAAGGCTAGAAAAGATCAATTAGGGATCCTTAGCTAACAAAAATTCTCGATCCATGTGTATCCTAACTCCATTAAGCTCAAGAAATAAGGCACTAATCCTCATATCCTTTTAGTGGTAAAATTTACCTCACTTTTCTTCATTTTCCCAAATTTTAGTCATAACCCTAAAGGGTTACCTAGGGCATCAAGCGAAATATTTGATAGACATAAAAAAACCTTTAAAATTGGTCCACAACTACATTGGGGTCTTCTCAAGGGGTCCTCAAAATTTGAAACACAATTTGACAATGAAATCTCAAGATATTGCAAGCCATAGCTCGAGGATCATTTCTCTCCTTAGGCTGATTTGTGTTAGTGTCCTCATTTGGATCATTTCATTCCAATCCTCAAAGAAAAATTGTCCTTTGATCCTGTTCTCTTCCATAATTAGGTCAAGCTCCTCCTTGGTTGATCAGCTCCATATTGTTGACCTAATTCTGGGTCCAATTGGTCCTTTGTGGTCCCGCAACTTTATAACTGTAATTTCACAAAGATCACATAAATGTCAATTCTCCAAAAGGATTCTCTAGTCTAGTAACATCTTGACAAAATATATTCCCAAACCCTACCCTCGAGAATCCCTTTAGCCCTTCCTAGAGATCCCACCACCTTCCTTTTGAAGCAATCAAGCTATTTAATTGAGCCTCTCTTGTGAATAGGTCTTGGGAATCAATTCTTATCCTTTCATAGATTCATCCTTCCTTGTTGTTCCTCTTATACTGGGTCTCCTCCCATCTGTGAAAGTCCATAAAGAGTAAGGAGCCTTATCTAAGGAAACAATGGGCTATCACTCCATGGTTTCCCTTGACCTAGTAGTTTCTTTATAGGATCCCCTCCTAGGACCCTTGCTAGTTTTAGTGGTAACATAAAGTTCACAAAGTTTCACATAGGATTATCTCTTGCATATGGATCTGCATAACAGTTTAGGCAACACTCTCTACTCCACTGCTAAAAGCCTAACTACTTTTGTGTTCCAATTTATTGCAGTGAGAACCTGAAGACTCTTTTTCCCTAGAGACAACTCCAAAATCTATCCAATGCTTGAGTAAGAGAGAGAGAGCTCTCTTCAGTTGTGAGCTCATATTATTTCTTCTCACATCCATTATGCATTGGAAAGGCCATTGGTGCAGCTCTTCAATCTGCTAGGGGGATGGGCACCATCCTCTATCCAATACCTCTAATCACATCTCATAACTCAATGGTCAGGAGGTAGCTCGATCGGGTTTGTACCACCTCTTCCAGTCACATCTCATAAATTAATCTATCAATCAGGTCTACAAACAATAGTTCAATATTATGTTCATGATGGGTTTCGTAGTCTTTTAAGGCTCATAATTTCCCTCAGACATTAGAGTTCTCTGAGGTCATCCCCTCCACTAGTTTGCAATCATGAGGATCAAAATTAAATGTTTAAACCAAATCATACTAGCTAGTCATGGCTCTTGTGCACACTAACATTACAGTCACATTTTAAAATTACAAAAATAAGTTTAAATGAGGGGGCTATTACATCTATCTATTAATTCATTATCTTGAATATTAATCTTGTTTATTATTCAAAATGTTAACCCCACAACAATGAAATTGATTGATTACTCTTTCGTTATACATTCTACAACATCCATATTCAAAACAAGTTGCAACATGTAGAAAACAGCCATATATTCATTAATGTTTAGACTCAATAATCAAAAGATGCAACATGATCACATATCGTATCCATACACCATAATAAACATAACATACATCACAAGACATAGTCTATATGCATATCCAACTCATTTTTCATTCTCCTCATAAAACGTTATACAAAATATCCCAAAGGCACATATCTGTATTAATCAAAAAACCTAGATAACTAGTTATTGTTGATTGTCATTAATAACTACAATTAAAATAAATCGATATCACATTGCATGCAATCCTTTATTTGCATTTTGTCCTAAAATCAGAAGGACCATATCAAGAATTATTAATTTCTTTATATTTTACAACAACATTTTGTCCTCTACTTATGTCTACAAGTTGTTACAAATCCCAAAAATGATGGCACAACCTTTATTTGATGCCTTTTGGCCCATTGCCACATAAAATTAACATAAAAAATAAAGGGACAATTAGGTAACATTTTTCCGCAACTAGAAGTAATATGATTTTATGTTGGTAGATTATAACATACAAAATGAGTTGACCCTATACTTGGGGATTAGACTCTATGGTTGCATTAAAAACAAAGAACTTTCCCTTCTTATACATCTCCAATAATTTCTCCATTTGAAGCGATAATAATTGATGGGGAATCAACTTCATTTAAAGATGACCCTTCTTTTGCTGCAAAAACCCTTGGTTAGTGCCAAGTTTGCTACTAGGTTAGTCCGAACAAATTCCTTCATGTTGGATAGGAAAGCACAACTTATATCCTTAACTTTGGACAAGAAAAACCCAATCCTAACTCTAAATATTTCTTTAAAATGGGCTAAGCATGAGTAGAATTACTAATTATAGCGTGGTTGATATGAAAGTTAAATGGATTATGGTTATCCTTAAAAGATCTATGATAATAGATTGTTGGTTACGAGGGATGTTTCTTGGAAGATTTGCTGATGATCCTCTCAAATACAAATGGATTTGTTATTTTTTATTTTAAGATAATTGAGGGTGTAATACAACTAGTTAGTAAGGTTTCTTACTTCATTATGAAATATGACCTTTTTATGAAGCCATGTCATCCTAGTTTCAACTCGCTTACAAAAGCATCAATACATGTCCTTAAGAATGCTAACATCCATATGTATTATTTGAAAATATGAATACCCTTGTGGGATTAGTGAAACTTTGGACAAGTTTAATACCATGGGGAAAAATAAACAAAGGAGATATAACACCATTTTACTTGATCAACACTTACGTAGATAAAATCAAATTAGTTTTGGATGAATCATGTTGGTCTAGTGCGAGAATGAAAGTTGGAAATAATTTTTGAACCATGAAATATACTTTTGTAGTGTTACTTTTTCATTAAGTATGGATATGTAGATATTCTTGCTTGAGGAAAGGGAATCTTGAGATAAAAGGTGAGTGAAAAGAAAAAATACACAGTGGAAGAAACAAGAGCATTTTCATCACTGAGTGACCCCATCAACATAGCCCAAGGTAAGCATTCTTGGATATTTTGTGTATGTCTCCTCTCCTCCCATTGAGGTGGGAAATGTTGGCATTGATATAAATATGACAATGGAGTCCAACTAACCACCACAAGAGCCCTCATTTGATGGTTCCACTAAGTGAAAATAAAGGCTTGACTTAGACAATTCAAATAAAAAAATGGAACAAGTCCACTTGATTGAGACCAAATAATGTATTGCAACTAGAGTTTTTATTCAAGGGAAACAAAGTGTGTTAATATGACACCTACTTTTATCAATTAGAGAAGAATGTGCAAAAAATAAAAGTAATGATTGCAACAAACATGTAAGACAATAAAACCAAGCTATTAAACAATGATTTACTAGGAAAAACAATTTTGGGAGAAGAACCCCACACTCCAAAGAAAGAGCCCAAATTGTAATTTCACAATAGGTTACAAAACATTTTCACATCCATGCACTTAAAAGGAGAAATTAACATCCTTTAGCACTTCACTGTTACCATACAATACAAACATAGCTCCATGCATCAATCAATCCTCATGCAAGACTAATTATATGCATTGAGTGGGATGCATGCATGCCCACATGTATGAGTCACATCCATTCCCCAATATGATTGCTTTCATACCTTATTTGAGTAGATACGCTGAGTTTTCATATAGTCATTGGGTGAATATGTTGAATTTGCATATAGTCATTGAGTGAATATGTTAAGTTTTCATGAATATCCACATACACGAGTCACATGCATACATGCATTGAAGATTTATGACATACCTTTCCTAGCAATTTAAAAGTACTACTATAATATCCCTGCAACTGACATATTAAGTTGGAATTTATGATTTTATTAATAAAAAATAGAGCGTATTATCGATTTACAAGGTTTAATGTACCCAAAACAATTAATTGAATTACAACTACCATGACAGATGCATTTCCTTGAACATATAACATTTCTTGCAAAAAAATTCAACGGAGGATGAGCTTGGGGGAAGCTGGAGCGAGAAAAAGTTATGTCGACAGGTGGATAGTCAATTCACAAGAGTTATACAGATAAAATCTTGTGTACAAGATAAAAATGTGTAGGTGTGTGGGAAAGTTTAAAGGCAAGGGATCTGTCATTCATGATAATAAATCACATCTATGCAGAGTTAGGATGCCACATGGCATTTAACTTATCTAGACTGAGGTTGAAGACATGTTTCACTCTCTTCTAAAAGCTACTATAAGGTGAGGTTAGTTGAGAATACATTTAAGGTATGCATTAATTATATTAAATGTTTGGAAAATCCTCCATGAAATCTTGTGCATAGGTTTACTTTCTTGAAAATATTCCATGAAATCTTTTGCGCAAATTTACTTTCTTGAAAATATTTCATGAAAAATTATGTTTAGGGACATGGGTAAATTAGATTTACCTTATTGAAAGAGTTCTTATAAATTCTCATGGTAGTTAATTACAATAAATTCTTGGTAGTTTTGTGTTGGAAAGGAGTATGTGGTTATGTGAAAAGTAGATTAACTAGGGTAACTCTTGATAAGTTCTCAGGGGTTGTGAACAAAAGAAAAATAATTATATTAATTTCTTAAAAAGAGCCCATGAGCCCATGTGCATAGAAAACATAGGTTACCCATGTGTTGTTCTTAAAGGGACTAATATACGGAATTTTTTTCTTGAATGAAAGAATTAAGCCATTATGATCAGATTTCTCGGAAATTATATTATATATCTTATAATATAGTTTATATATATATATCTTACTATATATGAACAACTATTATGTTAGAATTTCTTTTTAAAAATAATACATGGCTATTTTATTAGTTACTAAAAAGAATTTATTGGAAAAGAAAATATATATATTTGCATGCAAAAAACTAGTTATTAGGCATTTGAATTCTTGGAAAATAAGTACATGTTTGCATGCAAGGAATAGTTGTTGTGCATTTAATTTCTTGGGAAAGAAAAATATAAGTTTGCATGCAAGAGAAATAACTACTATGTATTTGAGTTCTTGAAAAGAATACATGAAATCCTACATACAAGAAGATAAAGAAGCCATGAAAAACTAGCTATTGGTCAGATTTCCTGGAAAGTACATGTGTTTTAATAATTATTGTATCGGTTTCCTAGAAAGGAATTTGTGCATGTAACTAATAATTATTGTATTAGTTTCTTGGAAATAAATTTGTACACATAACTAATAACCATTGTATTAGTTTATTGGAAGCAATTGTGCACATAAATGATAATTAATTTATTATCTCTTGAAAAAAGGAACATGTGCTTGCACGTTTTAATTGTGTTAAAAATTCTTGGAAAACTACCATGGTTTTTATGTGCATGAGCATAGGCTAAATATATATTTATTTTCGTAAAAAGAGTTGTTGTGCGATTCTTCTTCGAAAGTATTTATGGATTTAATGGAAAATAATTAAATTACAACCAAAGAATAACTATTTTCCTAGATCTCTGAAAAAAGAAATGTGTTTTACATACACACAAGATTAGTTGATTATGGTAAATATTTTTATGCACAAAAGACTATAATTGTTATAAAAAATAATAATAATCTTTATGCATAGAGACATTAGTTGTTGTGTTAATTTCCTTTTGGAAAAGAAGTATGTATTTGTTTACATAAAAGAAGAACTAATGATAGTAGAATTCTAGACAAATAAATATGTGTTGCATGCAAAAAAGTAATAGTTGATTGGGATAGATTTCTTGAAAATAAATGCACTTTACATGCATGGAAAGGAAAACTATTGTGAAAGATTTCTTGGGAAGAAATGTAGTTTGCATGCATGCAAAGAATGACTATCATGTTAAATTCATGCAAAGAATGACTATGATGTTAAATTCTTTTGGAAAAATATTATGTCGTGTTAGGTTTTTTGGGAAAATATCATGCAATTTCATGTATAAGAATAACACCTATTATATTAAGTATTTTGGAAGAGATTACATAATTCCATACAAAAATAAAATAACCAAGGGGCTAGTTTCTCTTAAATAGAGTCTATATAATTGCATGCATTAACTATGGCACTAGTTTTTCATTTTGAAAGGATTATTTGTTTACACGTCTTAAGTTGTTTGACTAGTTATCTTGAAATATTGTTATGCATTTGCATGCATAAGGATAATATCTATATGTTAGCTATCCTTTGGGAAGATCATGCCTTTACATACAAGACTATGTTAACTTTCATTTTTAGAAATTATGCGCTTAGAAACAAGACTATGTTAGCTTTCTTTTGGAAAAATTGTGCATTTGTATGCAAGATTATGTTAGCTTCCTTGTGAGAAAATATTATGTATTTGCATGAAGGATTAACAACTATCATGAAAAGTTTATGCATTCACATGAAAAACCATATCTTATGTGCTAGTTTTCCTTTAAATGAATAAGGACAGTTGTGGTGGTTTTCTTTGGAAAGGAATGTTGATTTATGTGTGAGGGAAATAATAATTAATGTGGTATTTATTTATAGACATGCTTTGATAGTTATATGCTTATAATTAAAGCATGTGCAATTTTGTTAAAGGAATCATGTCACGATGTTTTGTTTACATTACATGAATGCACATGAATAGATGATGAAACATCACTAAAATAGATTTATTATTGGTTTGATTAATACATGATCTAATCATGATATCAAAGGTTACTAACAATAACAATTGCAGGAAAAGCATGCGACATATGCAAAAGATGGATTATGTTTAACGTTATAGCAGACAATAATTTAGTGGTCTATGCAAATTGAAGGAATGTCAACTACATGATAATATACTGATGGGAAGAACCAAACCCCAAAGACACAATGCTCAAGGGTTTGAGGGTAAATGATATCATGATGATTGTAATAGCTTATAGCTAGTTATGTTGTTTTTAAGATGATATTCTTTGTAATATTTGATGACAATGGTCAAGGGATGGACTCCCTTTTAAGAATTGAGTAAGGGGTGAACACCCTTACGAGCATTTCATAATAAAATTAAACTTCTGCTATCTTTTATCCTACGGGGTTTCCAGGATATATCAGTGTTCAATGATGTGATTTCTTATTGTGGCAGTTTGATGATGTTGACTCTTTGGATAACATAACGATTACATTATGAAGTATGTGGTTAATTAATGTGATGAAAAGAGTCATGAAAATGATGCAAGCTTACATCAGATTGTTATACTGCAACAATGGATGTTATATTATGTGATTTACTATTCTATTCCTATTTTATGTGATGACGATGTCATCCAATTGTAAGTTAATGATCCATATCTCTTCAGCTTTCAGAATTAACCAAGAACCTTTACTTCTATGATGTTAGCAGATTTGCATATGAAAGAGTATGAAAAACCACATGTGCATGTTTTAAGGAAGAGGAAACATAATAATGACCATAACGGAGTTCACCCAATGTGGGTTACATCTCCAGGCCCGGTGTCAAGAGTGGGGAGGTCACTTCATTAATTGTTGCAAAATGATGATAATGTACATGGGATATTCTTTATAGTTACAAGGATAAATTCCCTCAACCAGAGTGACATGTCTCTCCACGAGACATTATTCTATAGGAACTCTCACTCATATGGTCCTTCCGTCAACATGACAAGGTAATAAATTCTCACATGACGTGGCATACAATTATCCTTCAACATAATGGTAACAAGGATCTTAACAACAAAACATCTTCTCAACAAATCAAAAGAAAAACATGGCATCACTGCATCATATACCTCCACTTTTGGGGATAACCTAAAAATGTGAAGCTCTGCTAATGAAATGGACTGCATCGTTGAATTCATGGCGCAAAATTGTGTCAAAGGTCTATAAACCTAACCATTTTCTAACACTGTCAATCTCTAGACACTCGGGAATCTCGAAGATTCCCCCAAAGATTCCTTCCTGGAGATGGGTGAAAAATCTGATGTTTGGATGAAAATTTTGAGCATACCACTATGGTACTTCAGAAATTCTGAGAAAAATGATTATAAAGTCGGCATCATTTTGCTTCTATAAAAAATCAGCCTCCAAGGGAATCTTTCAGATTCCACAAGATTCTGCAAAGGTTCCTCACTGGTGATTTCTTGAAATTCTCCTACTCAAATGAGAAAAGAGACCACATCATCATGTTCCCTGTAAAATTCTGGTTTGTTTGAATATAAAATTGACATGATTTTGTCAATGTGAAAAATTGCCCTCCAGGGAATCTTTTAGTTTCCTCCCTAATTCTGGATGGAATATTTTGTGGAATATTCCAAGTGGTATTCCCATGGAATATACTCATCTCGAAAATTGTGTCCAACTCCTAGTTCTGCCCTCAACCGTCATGCACACAGTTTCCTTCGACCTTTGTTCCCTTCAGTGCCTCATCGAATGGAAACATTTGCGTTATATATGAACTTTCCAGTAGATGAATCAATGGAAGACTCGTTGGGCTATTGGCATAGTTATTATGTTGGAGGGTGGAGGTCTTGGGGTCAAACCTGTGGGCCTCCCCCATATAATGTGTTTGTGGTTGGAGCATTTTTTTTCAAAATTTGGAGGTGGTTGTAACGTGTAACCATTGGCAGTCACTTGAATGTTGGCGTGTTATGGCACATGGGTTTTCATTTTGTTATATGTGGAGCTGCCATATGGGGCAGGCCGACCACATGCCCACGTGGGTTCAATCCATGCCAACCCTATTTTATATGGAGTGTCGTGATATATTGGGTGGGGTCTCGAGTCAAAGTCATGAGCCCTGTCACGCGGAATGAGTCAATCTTGCGGACAAGATAGACCTTCCTAAAATCTAAAGAAGACCTAATGACAAGCAAACCAACCAGACACTATCTTTCTCTAAATGTGCTTTTATAAATAATGGCAAACAAATGTGTTTAAGACCTACCTTATGTCCAATGCAAGTTTGGGAATGCCTTCGCTCCTTTGATCCAAGTAAGTTCCTTTGTCACAAACCTGCAAACATAAACAAGGCAAACGATTAAATAGCACCTGAATAACCAGTATTATAAAACATATTCAACATGAAAGTCAAGGAGTTCATGAAACAAATAACATGAGATACTTGTTGAGAAAAATGAGCTTGATTGTATTAAATCAAAAGGAGAAGAACTTTACAACCTTTGCCTTGACGCTGTACAAGCTCCTCCCAGGGTCCAAGAAGAAGTCTCCTCTACTTTGGCAAGCTTCACTCACTCCCCAATGAAGCCAAAAAGGTATGTGATCTCTCCTCTTAAGCTCAAATAGGAAGTCTTGATTTCACTAGCATTTACCCTCAAAAGTTCAGCTTCTAACCTCTCCAGCCACTGACCCAATGCCTCAATTTACAGTGCAATGGTGATCAATTACCAGGTCCTCCTTCAAAGGGATAGAATCCTCCTTCAAAGGGATAGCTCCTCTCAACAAGGGATTAGTTCCTCTTCTTATTGGATGCATGAACCACTTGGAGCGAACAATCCACGTAACAAATCCTTCTAGAAAACTCTAGAATTAACCCAAGATGAGTTTTTTAAGATAAAATTGCACCTTTTGACTTTCACAGGGGTACGCACCATTCCCTTTACATACAGAGCGTATAAGTACGCAGACATCCTGAACAAAAGGTGCGGGCCCGTAGGCAAAAGTGAGAGAAAGTGCGGAACCAGAGTTACATTGCTTTTTTTATGTCTTTCTCTCATTTCTAAAGCTTGTTTTGAAGAGCTGAGGTTTGAGACTTGCTTAGGAAGCTGGTACAGGTGGTGATAGACCCATACTGACTGCAAATAATCAAGGTGACGATATTTTTATGTAACACCATCACTTTTTTTGTGATCTCATCAAGCACTGTGTATTCTCTGTTTTCTTTTTCCTGTTTCTTTTCCTGCAGTTGATCCTTATACAAAACATATTCATTCACTATGACATCTCTGCTCCTAATGATTTTGTGTTTCTCATAATCATAAAAGAAATAACCAAAATCATTAACACCATATCGAATAAAGGTACATTTCTTTGATTTTGCCTCAAGCTTTGTTCTATGTTCTTTATTAATGTGGACAAAGGCTTCACAACAAAACATCTTTGAAAAAGAGTAGTTTACCTTTTTACCTGTCCATGCCTCCTCTGGAATACCACCATCCAAGGAATTTGAAGGCCCTCTGTTTATTATATAAACAACAATATCTACAGAATCTGCCCAAAATTGTAAAGGAAATCCTGCATGCAATCTCATGCACCTTGCACGCTCCATGATTGTCTTGTTCATCCTTTCTAACACACCATTTTCTTGTGGTGTTCTTGGAACTGTCTTCTCTCTGCGAATTCCATTCTCTGAACAGTACTTATCAAACTCCTTTCTGCAATATTCACCTCCATTGTCTGATTTGAGACACTTCAACCTTTTTCTTGTCTCATTTTCAACCAAAGCTTTCCATTTCTTGAAAGTATCAAATACATCAAATTTGTTTTGAATACAATAAATCTAGGTTTCTCTGGTTGCATCATCAATAAAATTAACATAATAATGAAAGCCACCAAGAGATGATAACTGACCAGGTCCCCATACATCCATATGCACAAGCTCTATTTTTTCGCTCTTCTTTTCTTTCCCAACTCTGAGGAATCTAACTCTCTTCTGTTTTCCATAAACACAATTCTCACAGAAATTTAAATCAACATGCTTCAAACTTGACAACAAATTTCTTAAGTGAAGAATCTGCATCACTTTCTCACTCATGTGCATGAGCCTATGATGCTGCAATGTTGTATATTCTCCTCTAGAGGTTAAAGCATTAACAGAATTATAAATACCATCACATAAATACAATGTACCAACCTTTTCTCCTTTTTGTATTACCAGGGATACTTTAGTGACCTGCTAGGTTTTATCTATAAAAGTAGTCACACAACCTTCACCACCCAACTGCCCTGTTGAAATGAGATTTTTCTTTAGACCTAGAACATTCCTTACCTCCTTCAATAGCCATTGATTTCCATTCTTTTGTTTTATGAAAACTATACCCATTCCAATGATTTTACAAGGTTTATCATCACCCAATCGAACCTATCCAAAATCTCCTTCAACATAATAATGAAAATGTTTCCTATCAGGTGTGGCATGGAATGAGGCCCCTGAATATACCACCTAGGCATCAATAATAGTTTCTAAAGAAATGAAAGCATCTTGCAACACATCACCTGTTACATTCACTTCATGATTATTTTCATGCTGTGCGTCTCCTTCTTTTCCCTTCCGAGACTTGCAGTCTTTCTTCATGTGTCCTTTCTTCCCACATTTCCAGCACACTATCCCTGATCTGGACTTGGATCTGTCTTTTCTTGACCTACTACAATATCCAAGGCTCTTTCCTCTTTCCATTTTTCTTCGCCTACTCTCTGCAGTCAAAGCATTACCTGATGTCTCATCGGAGCTTTTCCGTCGCATTTTGTCACTAAGGATTGCACCGACAACATCATCAAACTTTAAAGTACTAGACCCGGAGATATAGTTACTGATGGCCATAATTAAACCATTCCAACTTTCTGGCAATGAGCACAGAAATAACAGAGCCCTAACTTCATCATCAAAAGTTACCCCTACAGAACTTTACTGACTGGTAACTATATTAAATTCATTTAAATGATCAATGATAGATCCACCTTCTGACATTTTCATATTAAATAAACGCTTCATAAGAAATACCTTATTTGAGGCCAAGGGTTTTTCATATAGTTTGGCCAATGTTGACATTAAACCCTCTGTTGTCATTTCCTTTGAAATATTAAGCACTATTGATGCTGCTAGGCACAACTGTATTTTTCCAAGTGCCTTTTGGTCGAGAATATCCCATTCTATGTCTATCATATTCATTGACTTCCTTAACTTTCCACTCAATGGTTGGTACAGATCTCCCTAATACAGATGATCTTCCATCTGCATCTTCCATAGCTGGTAGTTTTCACCATTGAATGTTTTGACCCTAAACCTACCATCTTCTGCCATTGCTCCCACTCGAACCATAAACCCTTCTCTCCTGCAAGTTTATCAGCCAAATAGAGCTTCAACTCTGATACCAGTTATTAGAAAATTATATATTACGGAGCAATGGAACACATAAAATACTGCAGAAATATAAACACAGAAAACACATAAAACAAAAGAGACACAGATATACATGGTTCACCCAATTTGGGCTACATCCATGGAGAAACAGCTAATCCTTCCTCTTATATTATCCAACAAACTAAAGATATACAACCTACAGTAGATCCATTGTAATTCCCTCTTCGCTTTTAAACAGTTTCCTCCCTCTTTCTCACTAATAATACAGATCTACATAGACACAATACAATTCCCTCATATATAGTGAGGTGTTGCCTTCTAGGACAAAAAAACTTAAATTAATCATAACTTCTACCGTCAGATCTCCACCTAATGAACGGCTCAGATTGACTACGAAATTACAACATTTTACAAGGCAATTTTTACATCTATTTTTAGCTTCGGGGGCGCTGCCCCCGATCCCCCACCAGGGGGGGCTCCCAAAAGTCACAGCCCCCCCCCTGGACTCCCCCTGCAGCAAATATTTTACAGGTGGCGTTGTCGCCCCATTACGAACTGGGTTCCAATGTGGTGATACCTTTGAATACAGAAGATAATCGAGGTCCACACCCAACAGTGACAAAAATATATGACAAACCCTTGATCTCAAATAAGGTGTTTCTTATGAAGCGTTTATTTAATATGAATATGTCAAAAGGTGGATTTGTTGCTGATCATTTAAATGAATTTAACACGATTACTAGTTACTTAAGTTTTTTAGGGGTAAATTTTGATGATGCAGTTAAGGCCATGTTGTTTCTATGCTCATTGCCAAAAATTTGGAATGGATTAGTTATGGCTATTACTAACTCTATATTTGGATCTAGTACTTTAAAGTTTGATGATATTTTTGGTGCTATCCTTAGTGAGAAAATGCAACGGAAAATCTCAGGTGAGACATTAGGTAATGCTTTGATTGCAGAGACTAGGGGAAGAAAAATGGAAAGAGGAAGGAGACCAGAAAATCGAAATGTGTCAAGAAAAGGGATATTCAAATCCAAATCAGGGATAGTCTACTGGAAATGCAAGAAGAAAGGACACTTAAATAAATACTGCAAATATCATAAGGGAAAAGAAGGAGGTGGACAACAAGAGAATAATCATGAAGCGAATGTGATAGGTGATGTGTTGTAAGATGCTTTGATTCCTTCATTAGAGAATATTATTGATTCCCAAGTGGTAGATTTAAGGGCCTCATTCCATGCCCCACCTTATAGGAAACATTTTCATGACTATGTTCAAGGATATTTTGAATAGGTTTGTTTGGGTCATTATAAACCTTATAAAATCATTGGAATCGATAAGGATTTTATAAAGAAACAAAATGAAAACCAATGGTTATTGAAGGATTTAAGGCATGTTCCATATCTGAAGGAAAATCTAATTTCAATAGGGTAGTTAGGTAGTAAAGGTTGTGTAACTACATTTACAAACAAAACCTAGAAGGTCACTAAAGGAGCTCTGGTAATAGCAAAAGGAGAAAAGGTTGGTACATTGTATTTATGTAATGGTACTTCTAATTCTATTAATGAATTAACCTCCACAGGAGCATATGCAATATTATGGCATTATAGGCTCAGGCACATGAGTGAGAAGGGGATACAAATTCTTCACTCAAGAAATTTGTTTCCAAGTTTGAAGCATATTGATTTGGATTTACGTGAAAATTGTGTTTATGGAAAAAAATAGAGAGTTAGATTTATTAGATTTGGGAAGGGAAAGAAGAGAAAAAAATTAGAGTTTATGCATACATATGTATGGGGACCTGTTCACATATAATCTTTCCATGGCTCTCACTATTATGTTACTTTTATTGGTGATGCAACTAGGAAAACCTAGATTTATTATATTCGAAATAGATATGATGTATTTGATACTTTCAAGAAATGGAAATCTTTGGTTGAGAATGATATAGGAAATAAGTTGAAGTCTCTCGGATCAGAAAATCAAGGTGAATATTGTAGTAAAGAGTTTGATAAATACCATTCAAAGCATGGAATTCATAGAGAGAAGGCAATTCTAGGAACACCACAGTAAAATGGTGTGTCAGAAAGGGTGAACCAGAAAATCATGGAGAGTACAAGGTGCAAGAGATTGCATGTAGGACTTCCCTTAAAATTTTGGGCAGATGTTTTAGATATTGTTGTTTATCTAATAAACAAAGGGCCTTCAAGTTCCTTGGATGGTGTTATTCCACAGGAGGAATGGATAGGTAAAAACGTAAGCTACTCATTTTTAAAGACTTTCAATTATGAAGCCTTTGTCCACATTAATAAAGAAAATAGAACAAAGCTTGAGGAAAAATAAAATAAATGTACCTTTATTGGATATGGTGTTAATGATTTTTGTTATCGCTTATATTTTATAAAAATAACAAAATCATTAGGAGAAGAGATGTCATATTCAATGAAAAGGTCTTGTATACAAATCAGATACAGGAAAAGAAACAAGAAAAGGAAAACAATGAATACACAGTGCTTGATGAGATCATAGGAAAAGTAAAGGTTCACAAAAGAAAGGTATAGACTTTGATGAAATATTTTCTCCTATCAAAATGACTTCAATAAGAACTATTTTAAGTATTGTAGCGGCAGAAGATTTGCATCTTGAGCATTTAGATGTAAAGACAACCTTTATCCATGGGTATTTTGAGGAAGAGATCTATATGCAACAACCACAAGGGTATGAGGTGAAGGAGAAGGAGAAATTAGTGTGCAAGTTGAAGAAGAGTTTGTATGGCCTAAATCAAGCTCCAAGGCATTGGTATCTAAAATTTGACATGTTTATGTCTGAACAAGGTTATACTACTATATGTCACTTTGACCATTGTGTTTATCTTAAAAAGTAAAATGATGGTAGTTATATTATATTGTTATTTCATGTAGATGACATGCGTGTTGCAAGGTCTAACATGTAGAAAGTAAATGTTCTCAAAGGAAAATTGAGCTGCAAAACAAATACTTGGTATGAGAATAACTAGAGATGGGAAAAATCACAAATTAATGTTGTCTCAAAGTAAGTACATGCAAAAGGTGTTGGAAATATTTAACAATCAAAATGAAAAACCAGTTAGTACACCTTTGGATAGCCATTTCAAACTAAGTAAGGAGATGTGTCCCAAGAACCAGGAAGAGATGGATTATATTTCTAAAGTTCCATGTGCATCAACAATTGGAAGCTTAATGTATGCAATGTTCTACACAAATTCTGATATTGCACATGGAGTGGGAGTTGTAAGCAGGTACATGCACAATCCAACAAAATAACATTAGATAGCAATGAAATGGATTCTCGGGAATTTGAGAGGTACCACTAATCAAGCATTATTCTTTGGTGGTTCAAACAATACTCTAAAGGGATACATTGATGCGGATATGGTAGGAGATAGTGATAATAGGAAGGGCACCATAGGGTATGTGTTTATTGTAGTTGGAACAACTATCAGTTGGGTTTCAAAAATGCAAAGTGTTGTTGCAATTTCAACAATGAAAGTGAAGTATTTTGTTGCTACAGAGGCCAATAAAGAAATTATTTGGTTACAAAGGTTTATGGATGAATTGGGAAAGAAGAAGGAGATGGGCATATTATTGTATAATTTCATGTAGATTCACAAGCTCATGCAATATACTAAAACAAGAGACGAGAATATACTTCTACTCTTTATAGTGGAAGCACATAAAGATCGAGAAAAACAACAATCGACAAGAGGAAGAACATCAATGGAAAAGAACACAATAAATATCCATGGAAAGCCACAACTCAAAACCCCACTTTTTGTATTTCATTAATCAAAAATCCAAGATGATAATACAATGCTTGTTCTCTCTAGAACAATCCCAGAACTCAGTAAAATCAATCTCCAACTAACAAGAAAACACTTTTCCAACACTTAGCCAATTCTCTAGCTCTCCAAGTCCCTATTTCCTTGTGCAATTCCTATGGCTTATTAACCCATATTAAAGGGAAATGAGTGCACTCAAAGCTGCTCAATCCCTTCAAGGATTAGTTCCTGATTGCATGCACTATCCATGCAACTCAAAAAAAATCTAAAACAAATAGTACATTGTCCCTACACTCTAGTGTCAACTGGGTCTTTCTCAAAATCGACATGCATAAGTTTCTAATGAGGTAATACTCAATTAACTAGTGTAGCACTAGTTGAGTGCACTAATGCACCAAATGACTGCTAACTCACTATTAGTTCCTCAAACAGTTTGGAACTAATTTAACTGGACTTAACTCAATAAACTAAGTTAACTAATTACCACTCATACTTCACTCATCCTGGACCCCTATAATATAGGGAGAACATATACATGACTTCAGAAAGACTTCCAACTCGAAATTCATAAGTTAACTAAGTCAACTCACTCTAGTTAAATATTACAAGTTGTTATGAGAATAAAATTCGATTTTAATTCAAAATTTAATTCAAGGACAAATTAAACTGGAATTTCTGGATTCTATTTTTATCATTTCTTGTTGTTATTTTCAACACTCTGTCTCAACAAGAAAGGATTCAACTCGATCCCAATCCTGAACCTTTGTAATTTTATGCATGCAATACTTCTCTCAAGTGTTGTTGCTATCACAACTCTAGAAACAAAAAAATGCAACCTGAATCAAAATGATGCCTCTGTCATCAAAGTCTCTCACTATTATTGCCTTTGTTGACTAAAAACTCTGCACTTCTATTGACTCTACCTTTTGCACCATGTTCAACCCTCTTTGCACTCTTTAGTATCTAACTGCTCTAACCTTTGTCACTTTGATCTTTGACTACATCAATCCCATTGATTCCTCCTACTACTATGTAATTTGGCCTCCAATAGCAAGGTATGATCCATGAGATAAAACTACTCAATGGACCCTACCCAACTTCAGCCCTCTTGGGACTATCACTTCACATCGTCCCACCTCACACCTAGAGGTATGGCTGCATGTGATCCCTCTGCCCACTTGGCTCAAAATTCCCCCCTAATACAGGTCTCTGCATGAGTGGATGCCTCCACCTAGTCTCCTCTCGACTTCT
Organism: Pinus taeda; assembly: GCA_000404065.3. NCBI lineage: Eukaryota > Viridiplantae > Streptophyta > Pinopsida > Pinales > Pinaceae > Pinus > Pinus taeda. The sequence goes on along the minus strand of APFE030601390.1, from coordinate 196,869 downwards.
CCAATTTTGGCTTCCCCACAATTGTCCAAGACTGCTTCTGATACTGCTTCTTCTCTACCTGAGTGGAACTCTCCACTTGGTCTCCTCTCAGCTTCTCTAGTTGTGGCTACTCCACAACTTCTTGAAGTTTCTTCAGAGGCTTCTTCCGGGGCTACATGTTGAAAGGTAATTTACTCTCCCTCTCAACCACCAAGTCTGTAACCTTTGCCTTGCTCCTCAACGATTTTCATGCATCTTGAACCTCAATAGCATACAAGGTCTTAACTTGTGCACCGATCTATTTCATTTGTCCCATGGCGATGTATCTAAGGAAAACCTTTCCTTCACTAAAATCCACATCATAGCCGTGGTCTTCTAATACCGTGATTGAATCACAATTCTTATTTAGTCCTGGAACATACATCACATCTGTGATCCTGAGAGGGGATCCAGAATTCCTCTAAAAGGTAATTGTACCAATCCTAGTAGCTCTATACCTCTCGTCATCTCCAAACTCTATGCTCTGCTTGAGGTCTTTCTCCTCAAAATCACTAAAGAGATCTCTATTCCCCATCATATGGAATGAGGAACTGCTGTCAAGATACCACACGCCTCCCATGGCAGTGCTGGCCATGCATGAAATGAGAGTGAAATCAAGTTTGAATTGTGAAGCTAGAGCTTGAGCTACTATTGCTACTGTCAGCTCCTTCTTGCTTGCTTTCTTCTATGGGAATTTCTTGGCATAGTGCCCATGCTCATGACAGTGAAAACACTTGATTTTCATCAAGTCCATGTTCTCTCCACCCTCCTCTCCTTGGGACATCTTTCCCTTGGCCTTCTTTTTATTACTCACTAAGGAAAAATCCTCTTCCACTTCCTTGGAAGAGGTCCCATCTCTGGGGTTCCTCTTGATCTCTTCCTGCATCAAATATGACCACAATCGTTCCCAATCTGACATCTTCTCCCAACCATTGAAAGAGTCCTGATAACTATGCCAACTATTTGGGAGTCCAATAAGAGCTAGACTCACTATATCATCCTCAGTAACAGTGATTCCAACACTTCCAAGTTCATCATGACATTGAGTGAACTTGGTCAAGTAATTAGGAAATGAGTCGCCCGCCTCCATCTTGATTTTTCAAAGTTTATCTTTCAATGCCAACTTCCTTTGGTCACTTCTATTATGGAAAAGGTACTTCAATGCTTTCCACATAGCATGCAGAGTTTCCTTCCCAAGTAGACTTGAGACAATGTGGTCTCGAACTTCCTCAAGGATTATCCGCCTCGCCCTTGCCACACACTTCTTCCATTTGGCCAGATTACGAGAATTAGATGTTGGTGGCTTAGGAATGTCCTGATCAATGAATTCCTTCAAGAAATTATCCTCCAACACGACCTCCATCCTGTCCTTCCAGGATATATAATTCGAGTTTTCATCCAAGGCACACTCGAGCTACAAACTGTAAAATTCCATCTCTCAATCCTGAATTATGTATTGCAAATTTGAATTCACCTGTAACCTTGAACTCAAAACTTCAAAATATCCTCTAGTATATTGTTCACAACTCTGATACCATGTAGAATTTCTTGTAGATTCACAAGCACATAAAGATAAAGAAAAATAATAATCGATAAGAGGAAGAACATCAATGGCACATAACAAAATAAATATCCGAGGAAAGCCACATCTCAAAACCCAACTATCTGTATTGTATTAATCATAAATCCAAGATGACAATACAATGATTTTTCTCTCAAGAGCAATCCCAACACTAGTAAAATCAATCTCCAACTCACAAGCAAACTCCTGGCCAACACTTAGCCAATTCTCCAGTTCTCCAAGTCCCTATGTCCTTGCGCAATTCCTATGGATGATTTACCCATCTTAAAGGGAAATTGTTGCACTCAAAACTACGCAATCCCTTCAAGGATCAGTTACTGATTTCATGCACTATCAGTGTAACTCATAAAAATATAAAACAAATAGTACATTGTCCCTGCACTCTAGTCTCAACTATGTCTTTCTCATAATCAACATGCATGAGTTTCTGATGAGGGAATATTCAGTTAAATAGAGTAGCACTAGTTGAGTGCACTAATGCATCAACTGTCTGTTAACTCACTATTAGTTCCTTAAACAATTTGGAACTAATTTAACTAGACTTAATAAAGTGAGTTAACTAATTACCTCTCATACTTAACTCATCCTAGACCCCTATAATATAGGGAGAACATATACATGATTTCAGAAAGACTTCCAACTCAAAATTCCTAAGTTAACTAAGTCAACTCACTCTAGTTGACTATTACAAGTTGGTATGAGAATAAAATTGGATTTTAGTTCATATTTTAATTCAAGGAAAAATTAAACTGGAATTTTTGGATTCTATTTTTATCATTTATTGTTTCTATTTTCAACAATTATACAGTGACAACCATAGTTCTATCCATGTTACAAAGAATTAAACATTTCATTCCAAGACTAAACATATACGACTCAAGTACCATTTTATATGGTTAGTGTTGGAAGATGGACACTTGAAGCTGGAAAAGATACACACTAGCAAGAATCTTGTAGATATGTTAGCAAAAGTTGTAACCAGGAGAAACTAAGATTCTGCTCAGTTTCAATTGGTCTTCAAGTATGATGATGAAGATGAGAAACAATCAAGTCCAAAGTGGAGGCATTATCCAGCAAGCAAAGCGGCGGTGGAGTTGCTATAATTGAACTCCAACTGGGAGATTGTTGGGTGTGGAGCTTGATTATCTTCTTGATTAATAGGTATTTGTTTTAGCCAGATGTATACCCCAAGAACACTATACACCCCTCCACGCGGGGGTGTGCAAGGGCCAGTGGGCCCCCAAAGCTAAAAGTAGATGAAAAGTTTCCTTGTAAAATATTGTAATTTCGTAGTTAATCTGGGCCATTTAGGATTTTTTCCTTAGAATGAAACCCTCAGTTTATATGAGGGAATTTTATTGTGGTTATGTATTATTATTTTAAGCAAGAAAGGAAGAGGGGACTCTGCAAGAGTGAAGAGGAAATTACATCAGATCTGTTGTATGTTGTATCTTTTCATTTTGATGGATAACATAAAAGGAAGAACTAGTTATTTATTTGTGGACATAACCCAAATTGGTGAACCATGAATATCTATGTCTCTCTTGTTTTATGTGTTTTCTGTGTTTATGTTTCAACAATATTTTATGTGTTCCAATGCTCTTTAATATATATTTTTCTAATGGATATTGATGCAAGTGAATATGCCATGGGAATATTCTTGATGCAAAGAGGTAAGGTGCATATATGCAAGTGGATATTCAATGGGAGAAGTCATAATGTAAGGAAGTAAGGTGGTATGCTATCATTTAGAAACATTCCATAGGGAAGTATTAAGGTACCCTACCTATAGATGGAACTTTATGCCCAAATGCATGTTGTTAAGAAGTGGAAATAATGAACCATTACAGTATTTGCATGTCCAAAGTAAGATTCAACATACCAAACATTACAAGTGGATGGGTATTTTACAACAATTTCATTTAGTAGTGAAGTACATGAAGGGAAACACTAATAAGTTGGTATACATGCTTTGAAGGTTGTCCACATCAAATAATATAGCTTTGGGAACTCTTATGCACATGGTTCCTTTTACCCATGATGCATATAAAGGGGTACACATAGAAGATCAAGACTTCAAGGAGGTGTTTTAATAGCTATAAAGACAAAGGGGTTGGCAAGGTCGACTATAATATATAAAATGGGTCACTCTATATATTAGATAAGATCTATATTCCTAAAGATAAACAATTGTAGCTTATGAAAGAGGCTTACACTACCAAGGCTACAGGACATTTTGGTGTTGAGAAGATAGTTATCAACTTGCAAAGGTATGTGTATAGGCCCATGGTACAAGAATATGTAGCACAATATATTAAATGATTCATACTTTTCTATATTAGCAATCCCAATGATATAAAGAAAGGTCTATAACATCCTTTACCCACCCACATGATCTTGGGAAGTAATTTGCATGGGTTTTGTGAGTGTTTTGCAAATAGATCAAAAGGGACATGACTATTTATTTGTGGTAGATTGAAAAGTTCAACAAGATGTGCATTCTTATGTTCTGTAAAAATTCATCAAAGGATAAGAAGTAACAAACATGTTCTTTAAACAAGTCTAGGTGCACTTTGGGGTAACAAGGAGTGTCATCTTAAATAGAGAGACTATATTTCTTAGTGCATTTTAGGCTACACTTAGAAAAATATGGGCAAAAAGTTGAAGAGATCTATAACATTCCATACATAGACAAATGGGTGCGAAAAATTAGTGAATAGAACTTTAGTGTAGGTTTTGATGGGTTACAATCAAAAAAATCCACAACACCTAAATGAAAAGCATGATTTATATTCAACACTCTTATAATAGAGTAGCCCAGAGGAGGAGTGAGGGAAGACGTCACAAGAGAAGCATTAATAGAAAAGATGTTTGTTGAAAAGGTTAGGAAAATAAATTTTCAAGTACAAGAGACACTGAAGAAGTCACAAGAAAAGTATAAGGCCAAACATGATCAACATAAAATTAATTCATTTGAAGTTGGAGAAAGAGTTTGGTTTTAGCTAAACAAGGTTCAAAGAATAGATGGTATTAATAAAAAATATCAAGGCTTTGTTTCCTTTTGAGGTATTGGATAAGGTTGAAGATAATAATTACAAACTTAGTCTATTGCCATGTGCATATACTTAGTCATGAAGGTCGAGAATTTGAAACTCTATTAGCCTTCCATGTTGGGTCAGGTTGAGGAGTAGCTCCTACCTACCATAGAGGACTTCGCATCAGATTCTCAAGGAGAGTTTGAAAAATACACATTCTTGCATAAGAATTTTAGAAGTACAAGGCATTACCAACATGAACTTTGGTAGATTGGATTGAAAGTACAACTTCTGCATAAATAAAAAAGGTATTTTACGGAGGAGGTAGAGGATAAAATTTCCTCACTTCATTTATTAAAGCATTTAGGTACCATTGAAATCCTCCCTAAATGGGGATGTATGATCCAAATTGAATTATTTTATAATTTTTCATCTCCCTTGGTACATCATTAGTGGAAAAATTGAAGGAATTGGCATGCAAGGCCAATTTTAATGAATAATCCCCAATTAAATTGGGGTAAAAAATCATTTGGATTCATTTTGAGGCATCAAATGTTATTAGGTTTCAATATCTAGAATATATGCAAACACCCTCGATGTTGATATACACACCAAACCTTTACAATGGTGTGAAAATCACCCCAATCGAAGCTTGTATTGTGAAAATTATGCCTCCTAGAAGTTAACCTACCTCGTTGTTCACCATAGTACAAGTGGATGCCAATTTAGCCCCCCATTACCCACACATGTGAGGCTAGTCACATGTGTACATTTGAGAAGATTCTATAAGGCCTAATACCCTATCACAATCAAGGGTTAAAAAGTAAAAGCTCATCGCCCGGGTGGCTATCATGCTACATTAAATATCAAACCACTAGGAAGATAAGGGGTTTCCATTTGGTAACATTACATCTTGTTCCACAATTGAGAAAAAAATCTAAGGGTGGTATTTTGTGAGCATATCAAAGGAATAAAATGATTTTGTAGTAGTTTTCTAGACCATATGTAGTGTCAAAAGAAAACTCCATAGTGAGTTACCATTCATTTGTTTTGTATTTTTGAAATTGGAGTAAATAGAGAAGAGGATAGGTCTCACCTTCTAACTGAGATTTGGCCTGCATTGGTTTTCCCATGATTATTATGGTGTTCATTTGTTTAGATGGTGTATTTGTGTGCCTCTTCTTTCTATTTCTTATTTTAGTTATTGTATAATGTAGAAATAAATCAAAATTTTCAATTTCTAATGAAAGTAGACTGAGATCAATAGGCACAAATTTCATCTTCTCAATCTGCAGAAAGGAAAACATATAGTAGAAACACATGCAATCATTCAATCACAATGAACACAATATTTTTACTAGGGAACTCAACTAGGAAAAACCCCTCCTCTGTTTGTATTATATCAGATGAGACAATGACCCATTACAATGACTACTTCAATCCTTGAAGCTCAATCTACACTGCAATATTTATCACCTCTTGTGTCTTCTCTAGCCAATAATTAACCAAAATAGGCCTCCAACTTCCTCCTATTTCCTTGAGTAATTCCTACTCCTAAAGAATAGGAAGCTCCTATTTGCTTGCATAATTCCCAAGAGAAAAGCCTCACTTGCCACATGAAAACACTGTACACTTAATAGTATACAATAATAAATACAATTATGCCTTTTCCCTCCACTCAACTAGGTAATTCGAATTGCATGCATGACTGGGGCTATTCTTAGTAAATTGACCAGTTTACTAAGAGATCAGTGAGTTAATAATTCTTACAACTACTGAACTAAACTCTTACTAACTCTATTGATGAATAGAATTTAGATAACTGAGTTTCACCAACTATAACTCCATTAGATTGCTAGATATTAGAAATAAACTCATTCACAACTCTACTTCTTGCCCACAAACTCGAATTGAATGACTTAACTAAGTGACTTGGCCATGTCACTCTTGCTAACTACAACTCAAGTCATCCTACTGATGTTGAAATTCGAATTTATCCATTTGACTAAGGCACAAGTCAAATTAAGCCTCTTCTTGCTACAATTTAACACTCCCTCTTAGCAAGAAAAGAGTTTTGCACAACCCCAATCCTACTCTTGTGGAAGAATGTGCTGTAACAAAACTAACACTCCCTCTCACTATTGTTGTTGCTATTTAAACATCTGCAATTGAGAGCATCCAAAATATTGAATCAATTATGTCTTTGAGTTGCAATTGTCTCCTAAGTATCTGACTGGTACTAGCCTTTCAACAGTTGTTGAAGATCTGACTGCATCAATTGAGATTGACTCTTCTGCTACTGAATATTATGGGCCCTTGTAGCAAGGGTAATGATCCCTTAGAAGAGTATACTGCAACTGCTACTACTCTCCTATAGATCCTACCCAAATCTTTGCAACTCTAGGACTATGGCTTTACATCACTCCACCTCACTCCTAGAGGTATAGACACATGCATCATAAACTCTACCTCTATCTTGTAGAGTTTTTTAATTCAAACACCATTTTTTTTACTTTTCCCATTAATGAAAACCACAACATATCCACAATCTTCAAGTATAGCTACAAAAACTAATTTTTTCTTAAACCAGGCACATATGTTACATTCTTTAGGTGAATATGAGACCTTGACTCCCTCTTAAAGGTGACAGTGTCAATCCCTTTGTTACTATATCTCCCTTCATCTCCAAGCTCTATGGGAAATTGTAGGTCCTTCTCCTCTAGGCTGCTAAATAACTCTTTATTTCTTGTCATATGATATGAAGCACCAAAGTCTAGGTGCTAGTTACTCCCTCTTAGTATGCTTTCCATGCAAGCAATGAGGGGGAAATCCAACTTGAATTGTGATGTGACAACATCTCCTCCTATTGCTGATGCAGGATCCTTATTGGATTTCTTGTGTGGACACTTGGTTGCATAGTGTCCATACTCATGGCAGTGAAAGCATTAAATTTACTGAGGTATTTCTTCTTGTGATGGTTCTGACTGGATTTTGCCTCACCTTGGGCCTTCTTTCCTTTAGCATTCTTTCCATTTCCAACTAGAGAAAAATATTCTTCCTCACCAAATATGGATGAGACTCCATCTCCATTGTTTCTTCTAATCTCCTCATGCACCAAGTCAGACCAATGTCTCTCCCAATTTGGGAGCTTGTCTCTTCCATTAACCGAATCTTGATCATTGTGCCAAGACTTCGGAAGACCAAGGAATGCTAATATCGTAAGCTCATATGGTGGCATAGTCTCTCCTACTCCTCCAAATTCATCTCTTACCTGAGTGAATCTCGATAGATACTGAATAATGATTTCATTTTTTTTATTCGAATGTTCCTAAGCTTATCTTCAATGCCAATTTCTTGACATCACTGCTACTTGTAGGTTTTAACCCCATATAGAAATTACCTGCATGCGAATTCTAAAAATAGAAAATAAACCAAGGCTAGAGAATAACACATAAAACAAATATATACAGAGATTTTCCCGTGGATCCCGAAACCAGGACTACCAGATTGATTTTTTATTATGTTCCTTTCAATGTTATAATACATATATACATGTCGAAGCATCCATAAACCCTGGATTAGAACATAATTGTAGTTCCCTTGATTGGATCTACATAATACCATGGACCGAAAACCATCGCACACAAAACCATGTGCAAAATCCATGCGCAAAACCATCGGTAATATAGGGTCCGCTAAAAAAATTCCCAAGGTGTTGTTCCCTGGACGTCGTGCAAGGGAGACCCATGCATACCCTCTAACAGAGGGGTTGTTGCCCCCCTGTGACCCCCCGCTAGTCGTGGAAATAATATAGCACAACCCAACACTACTTTCGAATAGCTCTGTGAGGGTTTTCCACATTACATTAGTAGTCTACTTTCCATGCAAACTCAAAACCACATGGGCTTTGACTCCCTCCAGGATAATACTCCTAGATTTCGTTGTGTCCTTCTTCCAGTGAGCCCACTGTTGTGCATCTAATGCTACTGGTTTTAGAATATCAACTTTTGTGTACTCTAATACTCCATTGTCATCTACTACAACTTCCATTATGTCTTTCCAAGCACAAAAATTCAAAGTTCCCTCCAATGCATACTCAAGCCTCAATCCATAGAAAACATTGTTCTTGCACTACAGAAAATTTGCACCACAAAACTCTACTATTCGATATTGCTCTGAGAGATTCAAATCTAGAAGTTGGTTTTTATGTAGTTTTCAATAGCTATGATCCCATGTAGAAATAACTCAAAATTTGTAGTTTCTAATGAAATTAGACTTAGATCAATAAACACAAATTTATTCTACACAATCTGCAGATAGAAAAACATACAATAGAAACACATGCAATCATTCAATCACAATAAACACAATATTTTTACTGGGGAACCCAACTAGGAAATAGTCGCCCTCTGTTTGTATTATATCATATGAGACAATGATCAATTACAATGATTGCTTCAATCGTTGAACCTCTATCTGCACTGCAATATTGATCTCCTCTAGAGTCTACTTTGGCCAATACTTAGCCAGAATAGGCCTCCCGCTTCCTCCTATTTCTTTGTGCAATTCCTGCCCCTAAAAATAGGAATATTATCTTTTATTGCACAATTTTGAAGAGAAAATTATCACCTGCTACATGCAAACACTATACAGTCAATAGTATACAATAAGAAATACAATTATACATTCTCCCTCCACTCAACTAGGCAATTTGAATTGCATGCATGACTAGGGCTATTTTTAGTAAATTTATCGGTTAACTTAACCACAACTTCAACACTTCAGAAATACTCCCAGTCCTGCAGTTTCACTTCGCCTGATTGCCTAGACCCTTGCTTGTTTTCCCTCTCTCTGAAATCCTTATTTTTTTCTTTGCTTCGTCGAATGTTGGATTCCTCCTCAACAACTGGACCACCTTTTATTTATATTTTGTTTTGTGGACCACCATATGAACCAGCATGTCCATTTGACTTCCCTTAATGGGTCGGCTCTCCTATATGAGTGCAACTAACCTCCACATAACATATTGTTGCCATTGTGTCTCACGGATCGTTTGGGTAGTTCATAGGTTAGCTTGCCCATGCTTCCTATCGTAGGTTAGATTGTGCCAAAGATATCGTAGCCAGTCCTGAAGGAAAATTCTTCATCATATTCTCTTCTCCTCACAACCAATACTTCAGAGGTTTCTTCATCTTCGATTTGCCACCTACTTTGGAAAGATCCTCCTTCATAGTTTTCTCCTCCGATTTGTTAGACTTCTTCTTCTTCTCTTCGGTCCCTTGAGCATAATTTTCGACCAGCATATCAACTGCCACAAATGTCTCCTTAAGTGTTTTTATCTTTTGCCTCTTCACCTCATTCTGTGCCCAAGATTTCAATCCAATGAAAAAATTGAACACCTTGTCTATCTGCCATATTAGGGAGTTCCAAAACCACACCTACAAATTCCCGTTGATATGCCTGCAGACTCCCTATTTGCTTGATGAATTTAATCTTCGTCCTTGCATCCCAAGTCTCATCTTGTGGTCTAAAGTGAGTTTGCAATGCTTTCTTCTTGTCTTCCCAAGAAGAGATGTCCTCAGCTTCACGCCAAGTGAGTTTGCAATGTTCTTGTAGCACCCAATATGTCACGCCCCTACCTATGTGCTAGTCTTTCAACCACACATAGGTGGGTACGACACCACCATACTTTTTCTTTTCACCAATACTCAAGTACTCGTACTACGCCTACTTCAACACCTAACCAATTTTATCATGTGTTATTATGCAGTGGAAAACATTCAATTACCTTTCATCAGTTTATTTTCAATAACAATGGAAATAAAACATCATAACGTAATACACATATACACCATATTTGGGAGGGGAAACTCCCATATAACTTGAGTCTTCCCAATATAAATAATTTTTTTTAATTCAATTGTACAAAATATTTTTACAAGTCGTGAAACCTTCAAAATTTCAGGTTGCACACTTATTTCCAAACCGTGCACACCTGTCAGCTCGCCACGCAATGTTTTGCACACCTTACCAGAACTACCCAGTTGTCATACAACCTTTTGCACACTCAGCTTGTTGTCAAGTCGTGCTTCCCAACCTATCGTTTCAACATGCCCATGTTTGGACCTATGGTGCCTTGTGTCGAGGTACCCATGCCACTATATCATAGTGCCCATGCCCTTCAATCGAGTCACAACGCCCTCGGGTCGCCTGCCCACCTGTTAGTCGGTTGCTTTGTCGTTCACCGTTCAGCTTCACCTAGTCATTCCCTTCACCTCTACTCGTCACACTATTCAGCCTTTCCCATCGCTCTTTTCAACCTGCCAAGTCGCACCATGCAGCAACACCCAGTCCTTCCTACCCGCACTGCCAATACGCAAGCGGGTCACATTATAGGTGTAGAGTTTTCATTGCACTGCGACTTTCCTGTTCACTGTTCAACGCCCTATGGAACCCCAAATTTGACACTTCAATAATAATCTTGGTCTTGCGCTTGCACTCCGCCTATATGCCTCAACCCTTGCTTGTTTTACCTCGCTCTGAAATCCTTATTGTTTTCTTTTCTTGGTCAAATGTTGGATGCCTCATACACAACTCAACCACCTTTTTTTATATGTTGTCGTGTGGACCACCCATACGAACCGATGTGTCCATTTGCCTTCCATCATTGGGTCAGCTCACCTCCATGGGTCAACTCTCCTATATGAGTGTGACTGAACTCCACATAACATATCATTTCCATTGTGTCTCTTGGGTCATTTGGGTGGGTCACAGGTTTGCTTGCCAATTCTTCTTGCTGACTCAGCTGCGCCCATGCTATGTTGTCTTGGTTCTCTTGTTGCATATCCACATGACCTGTCGTCCATCGTCACAACTCGACTCACCCAACCCATTGCACACTTGGGTGCTTCACCTGCCTGGTTTCTTGCCCACTCAGGCACCCAACTCAGGTCGCCCAACACACCTCTACTTAGTGACTCGCCCATCGTGCCCACTACAATGTGAGCGTCCACCCATTGCCTTTAACTAACGGTGAGTTGTCTTTAACTAACGACTTGTTGCACATAAATGAACATCCACCGTTGAGTCACCTTTAACTGAATTCTCCAACCTGAGTCACCCTTAACCAAACACGGGTACCCGTCACACATCTCGGGTGCACCTGCATGCCTTTAACTACAATCGTCAGTTTTTCGACTCTTTCGGGTGCTCGCTAACTCGAAGCCCTGACATCCTCCACCACTCTAAAAATGTTGTCTTCCTCGATAACACCATCTCATCAACCTCCATCGCTAATAAATATATCCATATATCAAAACCCAAATATCTCTTCTCATGACCTACTTCATGCCCAAATCTCATCCAACTTTTCAAGAACATCATGTGTTGGATCCCCCTGTGATGGGTATTAGTTGGGTAGCTAATCCAATTGTAACATCTCATCCACAAGAATGGATGCATCTCACATCATCGTGATTGTCATCGCATATTTCTATCAATCGTATCCATCTCACCCCAAATGCCTCCTCATCATGCCGAAGAGAGGACTCGCTGCCATGAGAAAATGATAATGAGCCTCATCCCCATGCTAATCTAGAAAGACGAAGGGGACAAGAATGCTAAAGTCCCTTTATCCTCCTTCTCTAAAAACTCAATCCATCTGTCTGGATCTTCCTCTTCCAATATTTGCATGTATGCCTCTTGGTTCTCCTCCTCAGTCTCTAGTTTTTCATCTCTTCTATCCTCCATTACCTCTAGCCTACTTGTCAAGTCCAAAATACTATCAGACAATGTCCTCATAATCTATCGCTGCTCCATGAGTTTTGACTATGCACGACTCAACCTCTAATAGACCTCCTCATTTCGCTTGATGTCTTCCACATTCATTGCTGTCAATTTACACCTAGTTGTCACAATTGCCACGGTAGGTACTCCCAATGGTTAATCCTCTCGTCCATCGTAAATATATAACTTCTTCATATGTGGCACCATCATAGCTTCATACAGGTCCATAAATTCCATCCCTTGAACTTCCTCATAAGCCTCCATATGACAATTGTGAAATCAATCTTCCCAGACCATTTAGCCATGCGTAAATCCACATTTTTTGCAATGCCAATGACCATATCCGGTGGAGAGTTCACTGCCTTAAGACGAGCTTGGGTTCGTACAAACTCCAACCCAACTTTCCTTGCATCCTCCTCTCTAATGATGTTATGGATCACACCACTGTCCACCATAGTGAGTAAATTGTATTTCCCAACTTTCATGTGCAGATACTCCAATTTGTTACTCTCAAGATCATGCCTTGGGATAACTTTCGTTGTTGCTGCAACACCCAATATTTGCATCATCCCAAACGTTGGTTCCTCCTTCTTTCCATCAGATTGTGCCAAAGCTACCATAGTTGGTCCTGAAGGACAATTCTTCACTGTATGCTCTTATTCGCACAACCAATACTTCAGAGGTTTCTTCATCTTCTGTTTACCACCTATTTTTGAAAGATCCTCTTTCATAGTTTTGTCTTTCGGTTTGTTAGAATTCTTCTTCTTTTCTTCAGTCCCTTCATCATAATGGTCCACTCGCCTATCAACTACAACAAATGCCTCAAGTATTTTTTGTTTTCTGCCTCTTCACCTCATTGCGTGCCTAAGGTTTCAATCCAATGAAAAAATTGAGCACCTTGTCTTTCTCTGCCATATCAGGTACTTCTGAAACCACACTTGCAAATTCCCATTGATAGGCCTACAGACTCCCTATTTGCTTAATATATTTAATGTTCATCCTTGCATCCCAAGTCTCATCTTGTGGGCTAAAGTGATTTTGCAATGCCTTGTTCATTTCTTCCCAAGTAGAGATGTCCTCAACTTCCCCTTGTATAATCTAGTTCGCTTTCATTCTCCACCACATCTTGGCATCCTTTGTAAGGAATTAAGAAGCTACCTTCACGTTAGTCTCCTCATTAGTAAGTCCCAAGCATTCCAATTATTGCTCCATATCCCATAAGAAGACATCAAATGTCTTCACGCTCCTCACCCCATCATATGAGTCAGGTTCCTTGACTTTGATGTGGGCAGCTCCTCTAACTGGTCCCTACCAAACTGCTTTCTTCACAATGGCTATTTCATTGAGAGCCTCATCAAGATTCTTTTACAACTTTGTGATCTCTTCTAATCCTTGATCCTTCACAGCCTCAAAGTTATTGACTCCACCTGATATTTGCCCATACTGCCATTCAAGATACTCATATTGTACCTTAAGGTTCTCATGAACCTCTTCTAACTTTGTGAACTTATCTTTAAATTCAACATTCTCAGCTTCCAATGCTCCCATCTTTGTAGTTGTTTCGTCCATAGGATCCAACATCTTATTCGTGAAAATTGTCTCGAGATTCATGTCAGATTCACCTGTAACCTGTGGTTCCACCATGTTGTCCGCCATCATCTTTGCCTTAGAATGTGTTAAGACCATACACTTCCAAATTCAACTTCAGCTCTGAATTGTAGTTTTACACCTACCAAATCTCTTAATGCCACACCGCGACCAACTACATAGTGCCCAAGCTTCAATACCAACTGCAACCACTGCCTATCGTATTCATGTTTCTTCTTCAATTGAAATCCACTCTTTGCAAAACGGGCTTTGATACCATCTGTCATGCCCCTACCCTTGTGGTAGCGTTTCAACAACACATAGGTGAGTGTGGCACCATCATACTTTTTCTTTTCGCCAATACTCAAATACTCGAACTATGCCTACTTCAACACTTAACTAATTTTATCTCAAGTGTTATTATGTAGTAGAAACATTCAATTACCTTTCATCACTTTGTCTTCAATAGGAGTAGAAATAAAACATCATAACATCATACACATATACACCATATTTGGGAGGGGCAACTCCCATATAACTTGAGTCTACCCAATATAAATAAGATTTTGTAGTTCAATTGTACAAAATAATTTTAGAAGTTGTGCAACCTTCAAAATCTTGCCCTGCACACTTTTGTCCAAACTGTGCACCCACCATGCACACCTACTAGCTCGTCGTGCAACGTTCTGCACGCCTTACCCAAACTGCGCAGTGATCGTGCATTGTTCTGCACACTCAACCCGCCATTGTGTTGTACCGCCCAACCTATCATGTCAACCTACCCACATCTGCTCACTGTCGTGCCTTGTGTCGAGGTACCCACACAACCGTATCACAATGCCCACACCCTTTAGTCAGGTCACAACGCCCTCGGGTCGCCTACCCACCTATTATTTGGCTGCTTCTTCTTTCATCGTTCAACTTCACCTAGCCATTCCATTTAGCTTTGCCTGTTGCACTTTTCAGCGTTACCCAATGCTCTGTTCAACTTGCCCACCCGCACCATGCAGTGACACCCATTCGCACCCACCCACACTACCAATACATAGCCTAGTCACACTGCCGGTGTAGAGTTGTTGTCGCGCTGCAACCTGCTTGTTCACCGTTCAGGACAACGTGGAACACCAACTTCGGCACTTCGACAATAATCATGGTCCTACGCTTGCACTCCCCCTGTATGCGTTGGCCCTTTCTTGTTCACCCTCGCTCTGAAATCCTTATTGTTTTCTTTGCTTGGTCGAATGTTGGATGCCTCCTCCACAACTCGACCACCTTTTATTTTATGTTGTCGTGTGGGCCACCCATATGAACCAATGCATCCATTAGCCTTCCATCCATGGGTCGACTCCCCTATACGAGTGAGGTCAACCTCTACATAACATATTGCTGCTATTGTATTGCTTAGGTCTCTTGGGTGGGTCACGGGTCAGCTTGCCCATGCTGCCTATCGACTCACCTGCCCCCATATTGTGTTGTCTTGTTTCTCCCGTCGCACATCCACATGACTTACTCATCCACTGTCGCAACTTGATTCACCTAGTTCGTCGCACACTTGGGAGCTTTGTCTACTCGGGCACTTGCCCACCTAGGCGCCCAACTCACGTCATCTGACATGCCTCCACCCATGACTCCCCACCATGCCTGTTAAAACGTGCGCTCCCACTCGTCGTTTTTAACCAACAGTTAGTCGTTGTTAATTGACGACTTGTCACACATAACCAAACATCCATCTATGAGTTACCTTTAACTGATGATCCAACCCGAGTTCCCTTTAACCAAACACAAGCGTCCGTCGCACATCTCAGGAGTGCCCGTACGCCTTTAACCGCGATATCAGGTTATTCGACTCTCAGAGACTGGCCAACTCGAGGTTGCCCTGACATAGTAGGTGCCAATCGTGTCGCCTTGCAAACGCTCTAGAAAATAAACCGAACCCTGGCTCCGTCCTCGCAATCTCTTCTGCCCACCTTTGGCCCACTTCGATCTCTACGTTAAGAACATTAGACATGTCAGCCGCAACTTTATTTGCGTCTCTTTTTATCAGCGTTGTGTAGTGATCCGTTTCAGGGATTCTCATTAACCAGTAGTATGTATACTCAGCGGGAATGGCTCCAAACAGAAGAATCGTCCACCATATAAAATCGGCTTTACGGGCGGTCGAACGTTCAAGATCTTTCTGGTACGCAGGGTGGTTGTATTTGCTATTGAATCCTGCAGAGACGATAATGGCCAGGGCACCTCCGGCAAGAATCTCAAACCCTTGCAGGGGAAACACTGCTGTAATGAATGACCCTCGGCTTTTCCTATTGGCATACTTGGCCATAATGGCAGCAATAAAGGATAATCTCCACAGATGCCGAAGCTGAACCAGAATCTGAAAAAGCATAGCATAGTCATTACAGATTTGGCTATGCTGTCATTAAAAAGACTTGATGCTATGGAAGTAATGACCATTACCATAAGAGTTATTCCATACACTTTCTTCCGCCCCATTTTGTCGCCCATTCAACCGAAGAAAATATGTCCTACAAGTACTCCACATAAATCCACTGTGATCACAGCGGCCAAGACATTTGGAGGGAGAGAACCAAGGCTGGATCTTGTTGCTTGGATCAAAGTAATAGATCCTTCCAAGGAGTCTCGTGATGGTGGAAATGCAGAACCAGTCATAGGCATCCGTGAAGAAGCCCATCCCTGGAATAACGATTGCCTTAAAGTGGTACCATTGTGTTCTTGCCACGTCTAATCCATTTAACGCGTGCAGCTGATTTCTAGCCATGGTGCCTACTTTGCTTCAGCCTTTTGGTTGAAAATCCTTTGCCTACCGCACATAGAAAGGGCAATTTCAATTAAGGCTCGGGGACTTCGTATATGTTTTCAATGCCTACTATATCAGAAAGAATTCATCAGATGGATGCCCGGGCAT
>APFE030601390.1:154925-177782 GCA_000404065.3 Pinus taeda | reverse complement strand
AGTGCAAGGAAAGACATTGAGGAAAGAGAACTACCATGATGGGTCGTGTGAACCCGACATCCCAGGCACTATACGTGCGTTCTTTCGGTAACCTCCTGGGCCCTAGACATAGCCCTTAGTCAAACTTCTCATTATGTTATAACGCTCCTTTCCATACCACCTTAGTTAGGACCTATGCTTAGTAATTCTCTTTCACTATATCTTAAAGAAGGAACTCAGCAACTAGATAGATGTATCTGAAACAAGCACTAACCAAATTAAAAAAAAACACAGCTGCAGTACACCAACAATAGGAATTTGAGTTGCTCGAGCAACAAGTAGCGCATGTTTCAGTTCATCCCTAACCTTCATAGGCAGATGGTTGGACTGCGTCAGAGGATATGGGTGAATGATCGAAAAGGCATATCCTCGTCACTTTGGATACCAAAGCCTACTTCCTTTCAGTTCAAGACCTGAGGTGCTATACACAGAATTCTCAGGGCCTAAAATATAGACGACAATGAATTTTTATAAGTAGGAGGTTTATATGCATGCATTTAAGAGCCCCCACGTCAAGCTCGCGAATCTAATGCTTAGCGGGAAACATTGAAATGGAATTTCTATTATAAATAGCCACTATGACTCTCGTTCGATTACAAATCCAATATTTTGACTGGGTTGAGTCTAGTAAATGCAAAGATAGTTCAAGACCCGATCCCAGGTTTATCTCCCTCAACTGGTAGTTCTATATTTCGTATCCAATAGTCCACCCAGCTACTATCATCGAGGGAGGGATGCAAGGCTTCATTCGAATAGGTACGTTTCATGATCCACGTACAACAAAGCTATAGATTCATACAGTTCCTATAGTTCATATATCCTATGTGAAAATTTCTTATAGAGCTAGTGGAACTAGATTCTAGGTAGGAGCCAAGTAGATATGCGAGCTTGTGAGACGTAGAGATGATGATGGCTATATTGTCTAGGAACCTCTACATAGGTGCAAACTTATCCATGCGAGTGAACCTGCTGCCATAGCATTGCATAGCATTGCCAGGACTTAGATTCCCAGGAGCCCAGTTGAGTAGATCCAAGTGGAGCTGAACCTAGCAGCTCTGGCATCGACCAGCACCAGACCACATTCAACGCAGGATCTCCAGATCAACTAATGCAACGTCTCCATGGAAATCCAGAGATTCCACATCTCTATGTCACATCATATATGAACAACCAAGTAGATATGCATATATTGCATATATGAACATGATCACTAGGCGCACCAGACCACCCAGAGTAACCGAGCAGAGTCTCTTAGCCTAGCAGCTTTGGCATCCACTTGGCCTTATGTAGCGGATCTCCATCCAGAGCATGAACTAGGCCGAACTATTCTGATTGCACCATATTCTCTTTATTCATGGCCAACCTAGGTAGATCCAACAAGTGCATCAGCACCCGCTGCAACTAGCGAGGGGCTTTAGGCATGTTCAACTTATCCATGGCTCGTTCATATAGTAAATAGTCAACTAGTTGAGATGCACATAGGTTAACATGTATCTATGCCAACATCCTATATGAACCATTTCTTTATGGACCACCGTAAACTAGGCAGAGTCTCTCTAACTGAGCTCAGCTCTGGCAATGGACGGCACCATAGGCCTTAGTCATGGATATCCATCAGCTGATTCTCTTAGCCGGCTAGCTCTGGCATCAACTGGAACAAGGAAACCAACATGTGGATCGACAACATCAATTAGCCCAAGCTCATATGGCTCATATGGCACTACTCTAGGTTCAACTAACTTCGTATCGATGCTAAATATGGACTAGGGCTAGTAGGATCCTAGGGTCCCATGGCAATTAGGAGCCAGCCAGTAGAGTCAGTCCCAGGTCCAAGCAGAGATGGAAACATCGTATATGAACCAAGTAGAGCTAGTGAAACTAGATTATAGGAGCCAGGTGGATCGACCCCGGGCTGCACTACTTCTTCTGGCTGGGATGCATGGAACTAGATTCTAGTAGAGTCTCCAGAGCAACTTATTGATGCCTACATTAGATATTAATATGTTGTAGCGAGTCCGGGAACATGTCTCAATGAAAAATAGAGTATGTAATATCTGCTGGCCTTCACCAAGGCTTTCACAAAGATGGCTGCAATGAGGTAAGCTATAGTAGAGTTGTGTAGGTATGGGGCTGCTATGAGGTAGGTCTGCAAGTTTTGTTAGGTTTACTAGGTCTTAATGGAGATGGCTTTCACAAGGCTTTCACCTAGCCTACATAGTGAGTTTCTCTCAAGTAGCCCAGTCGAGTAGTATCAATAAGTATAGTAGTAATTCGATATTGATTATTATAAATGACGAGCTGTCCGACACGTATAATGGGGCATAGGTCAAGCTGCGATGTCTAGGTAAGCTAGTTTATTTATCTCAGCTAGATCTTATACGAGTTCAAGTTCAACGTCTTGATGCCAATATCATATAGAATAAGTGGATATAGCTAGTCCAAGGATAGTAGGGAGCCATGCGAGTCCAAGGTCAACTGCTCTATGCACATATTATGGATATTAAGATCCAAGTGCAACGTCTCTATGGGCCATATTTGATATTAACACATAGGCATCATACCGTCCAGAGTCACCAAGCATCATAGTATCTTAGCCCAGAGAGCTCTGGGATAATAGGCAACCTAACTTACTAGCTTACAAGTTCAAGTTCAAACTTCTTCTATGCAAAATCGTGTCAACGTATCGATGCAAATTCTAGTTGGTGAGAATATGGCTTTCACAAGGCTAGCACAGAGAAGATGCAAGTTCAACCTGCTGTCAGGCATAGCATTGCCAGGACTTATCCATGGCTCCACTCTATATGGCACCATTGTGATGAAAACTAGGCCCCTGGAGATCGGGTTCAACCCAGCAGGTTATGCCAATCCCAGTGCAGACGTAGATATGCAAATACAAGTGCAAACATAGCAGCAACTAAGTTGTTCCAAGGTGTAGAGCCATAGAATCTAAAATGCCATAGGGCTTATAGATCTAGGAGGAGCAAGCTGAGCCTCCAGAGTCCCAGGTCCAACCATGCAAAGCTGTGGATACCCGCCTATGCCAGGGGCTTTTTCTAGGAGAAATTAGAGTGAATAGAGAGAACCAGGAAAATATAGGAACTTAGTAGCAGAACCCCTTGTTTACCTTGCACTCGTTGACTCAGTGCTTTACCTCGCTAACTCCAAATCCGTTGATCTAGCCGAAGCAACTATACCCATACAAAAGCGCATCTACAGCCAGTCTACCAACTCAAGCTTTATAATCCGGCTTGCTTTACATACAAAAGGCATGATAGCCATATAATAAGGGGAGGGAGGATAGCCTTGTCCCCGGAGGGACAAGCGGCTTCGCACATTGAATTTCCTCTCCTTAATAAGGAAGGGCCGCCATCGTCTTGTAGTCGACATAACCGATGGATGGAGAGGGAGGTCGGCCGCTCTTGCCTTACTCTGACTGACTCTAATTCTTGCCTTCGATTGTATAGGTATAGTTAATTCCATTCATCTAGGGAGAGTTTATCCAGTCATATAAGTGTAGTTCATCCAGTCATGTAGTATATATAATATATATAGGGGGTTATTAAAACTCAGTAAGACGTCTACACTCATCTTACCTACATAATAGGTATAACTATCTAAGGATAAGGCTTACCTTTATACCTTCTCTCTAAGGCAGGAAATCAATATCCCCTTGCAATAACCCTCACTCATCAGGCTTTTCCTTAAAGCAATAACGTTGATCCAGCTTAATTACATTTATAGTAGGATGAACCAACCAATGGAAAGGATTGTTCAGGTGGGGAAGGTCTACTTGCTTCTATTCCCTCTGGCCTCTCTGAGGCGTCGTCCCCTGATGACAGAAGAGTAGGAGATTGAGTCATACCATATGTGGGCTATGAAATAGAAGTAGGGTAGGTTGCATCGAGTGGAGGAGCTGCTGAAGATGGTCGGATGTCGGGAGATCCACCTCTCTGTTTTCGGTATCTCACTTCAATTTCAGAGTATGTGTTAGCGACTAGACCATGCCCTATAGATCCACCCAACAGGACCACCCCTTCTCAATCGTCGAGGGCTGCTGGATTGTATCTCATGACAGTTAGTCGATCAAAAGGTAGGACATCAGCAGAAAGATATACGAAAATGTCGGGTGAAGATGGAAAAGAAGACTTTCGATCGAATGGGTGTAGGACAACTCCTCATGCATGGGTTGATGGACCGATAACTCCTATGCCTTGGAGGGTTGGGCGATGGATATTTCCTCCAATGGGGCGAAGGAATTATGGATATTCATTTCGGGATGAGTCCAAGAGCAGAAGTAGGGGTGTCTCTTCCTTAGAAGGTAGGGCATGGAACATGGAACGAGGAAATTGCAGGTGGGATATTCTTTAGCTCGCCCGGGAGGCTTTTGGGACCGAATTAACGACTGGACGATCACATCGGGCAGTAGAGGGGATCGAATAATCTATTTCCCTCTTCTTCCATCGGACTGAGAATGACAACCAACTTCTATTTCTGTTGTTGGACCATTACTTGATCGTATTGGTTTGCCACCCCCTCCATAACTTGCATGGTTTATGATCCACCTAACCACTTAACGGGATTACTCGCCACCCGCCTAACGATCGAATTCCTCCATCACTACATGTTCTTTTACTACTAGATCCAGTTCTTTTCCTCCCGGCTGGTTTCACTGATTCTTAATATATTTCTTTGCCGGGTAGCAGGTCATGCGAAATTTGGCTGAGAATTGAGTAAGTTATGGCTCAAACATTTTTTCCTACAAACCCTTCGCTAAATATGGAGAATTTCCAGTTAAGTCTGCCAAGTTTGGTGACAGTTCCGGATTTGATGGATCCTCTGAAATCTCTACCAACTTAATCATGGCTTAATTAAATGCTAAACTGATTAGTGGTGCACTAATTGCACTTAGTGCTAGCCCTTAGCTCCTGGTTTCGGTGTTTGGTCGCATGGGGTGGGGGTTGGTCCACAGGGCTGGCTCCCACCACCCCACCACCTGCATGTTTAATTAGCAATTCACACCCTCCCTTTTCAATAGATGTAGAATTGGTGGTATGGTAAAAGATGGTGTTTATGTGGAGGAGGTTGCTAGTTCCATTCTTGCCCTGCCCCATCATGAAATTTTTTAATGCAATAAATGCACCACCGAAACTTACATGCCATTCAAAATGAAAATTTTTAATGCAATAAAAGCACCACCGAAACTTACGTGCCATTCAAAATGAATTTTTTTAATGCAATAAATAACATTCAAAATTCGTTGACCTTGATTTGATTTGGTTTGGTAATTTATAAAGTTTATAATATATATATATATATATATGAGAAGTGTGAAATTAATATTTAATTAATATGCTAAAATATAAAATTAATTTAAAAAATTGTATAATATAACTAATATATATAAAATATAAAAAAATCAAAATTCCACTTTGGAGTCAATTTGTCATTTTCACCTTCTCTAAGCCAAATTGATGAATCTAAAGATGACACTTGTTACAGAGCCACTTGCTGAAACTAGAGAATATTCTCTGCATGCCAATTGGACATCCGGTGAACCCTAGTCAAACTTTGACTTTGACTTTTTTTTTAACCAAACTTTCAAAAGCTCTAACTTTTGAATACGATGTCGGTTTTTTGAAACGTTCACGGTGTTGGAATCCTGGCGACAAATTCTATCCATTTGTTTAGGTCTGAAGAAATTCTGAGCAGTTTCATTTTTTAGCTAAAATACTGATCCCTGATCATTCCTCCCCACCAGAAGCCTTTTGGACCCCAAAAGCTCTCTTGATCACTGATTATGTTGATGAGGGGACTGTTCCCTCATCCTTCCAGTCTTTATCCATTGAAATTTTCCTAATTTCATCATTGGAGCTTTTATAAAAAGTCAAAATTTTTCTTGTTTCCGATGAGCATCTATTGTTGTGTTTGACACCGTCATGCTGCAATATTTTTGAATTTGCAGAACAACAATCTAATTTTGCAGAGAACATCTTGTTCCTACCTTGGTCAACAATCAAAGGAAACTTGGAATATTTTTTACCTTGCACTTTGTCTCTATGGTGATTTTTAGCTACTTTTGCCTTATACTTGAGTCGACTCTTGCCCAAGCTTCTTCGCCATTGTAATGTGTCTTTTGGAAACCAGCAATGAACATTTGTGAAACCCATGCCTTCTTTGTCAAGCTGCTTTGTCATCTTCTCTTTGACCTTTGCAACTTCTTGTACCGACACCTTGTTTTCAACATCGCTCAACACCAATGTTGGCTGTTGCAAATGTTTTTCACCTTCTTTCAAAGGCAACATGTTATCATTCTGAAACAACTCATTACAAATATAAGCATCTTTATGAAAAGTATGATTCAAAACATCTCTTTGTTTGATCATCAACAATGTCAAGTTTTGACTTGCATTCACTAGCCTCTTCATTTGCCTGCATTAACTAAAGAAATGTTCAGTTTCTTGCAATGAGCTCTCACAATATACTTGACCCCATCTTTAAGCAAATGATATTTGTGCTCATAGCGATGAAACACCGCTTTCCTGTCATACAAATATGTGCTGCCAAAGATAATTCCAGAAATGTCAAGTGGAACCACGTCTAACTTGACTTCATCAACAAAGTTTGCAATAATAGCAAATCTAAAAATGCATTTCCTTGAAACCTGCAAATTGGCATCCTTAACTATCCAACCCAAAAGGTATGGTTTATGATGTGGTACTGTTTCAAGTTTAAACTCTTTAACTAAGTCTTCTGAAATCAGGTTTGCTTGTGATCCACTATCAAAGAGTGCATCAGTCTTGGTATGATTTGAGATTCCTTTGACAGTGAACAACTCTTCCCTTTTGTCTTCATTTGGAGTGTTTTTGTGACTATTTGAGGAACTAGTACTTTCAACATGTTGACCTTTCAAATCCATAGTTGTAATTTTTGTCTCATCTCCTGAATCTGACCCTAAGTCTTTTTCAGCTATAGCAACAATTTTACCCTTCTCTTTGGCTTTCAATCTATCTGGTTTTAATTCTGGATGAATTTGCCAACAATGGCCTTCATCATGGCTAGTCTTTGAACAGGTTTTGCATGTGAGTTTTTCCTTCTCTTTTTTTGTACTTGCATTCTTTTTTCCCTTCCATTTTCCTCCATTCTCTTTTCCCCTATCCTCACTTTAACCTTTCTCCTCTATGTTTTGTTTTCCCCTTGCCTCAAGATGCATGGCTTGCACACATACTTCATCTAAGTTGTTTGGGATAAACATAAGGATAGTATGCTACAAATAGGAATGTAAACCTCCAATATATTTCAAGAGTGTGTCTTGTGAACTCAAGTTTACTCCCAACAATAAAGCCCTCTTCCTAAACTCCTGAGTGTAGCCTTGGACAATTTGGCCTTTTAGTTTCCTAAAGTTTTGCCAACTTATGATGGTTTTTTGCATATAGGCTAAAGGATAAATCTGTTCTTTAATGGAAGAAACAAGTTCAACCCAAGAAATGGATGTCTTACCATGGATTCACATTTCCTCTTGTGTCTTTGCCTCCCACTCAACTAATGCTGCTCCTTCTAGCCTTAGTAAAGCCAACTCGATCTTTATGTCATCTTCTTGAAGGTTTTGAATTCTGCATTATACCTCCAACTTTTGAATCTAATTGTCCAACTTTTCTGCATTCACTTCTCCATTGTACATGGGAAGTTCAAATTTTATGTCCAATTTCAGTAATGGAGTTTTTCCTTTTGGGGTTTTGGAATGAGTATGGGCAATGGTGGTAGTAGAAGATGATGTTGTGTGAGATGGTGAAGATGATGAGGATGGTGGAGATGGCGGTGGTTTTCCACCATTCCCTTTGGAATCCTTCTTTTCATATTTTTTGTCCTTCGAGCTTCCTTCTCCATGTGGAGGTTTATAACTCTCTCCAACCAATCTAGTGTTCCTTTCTTCATAGAGGACTTTAACCATCCAGTCAGAGTAGAGAAAGTTTTCTTGAATTCTTCCTCTTCTGAAGAGGGACCTCCAGGCTCTCTTTCTTCAGACATAATGGCTATGGATTCAGGCTTATAAATTTGTACTGATTGTACCTCTTCGATCACTTCAGCCTCTTGTGCAATCTGTGCCTCTTCTATCTCAACTGATGGAGATGGAACTTGAGGTGATTCAGGTGCTGCCTTGAGTGGTCCTTTGGGTGAGGATGATGCTTTCTCAACCTTCTTTCTTCTTTTCCTAATATCGGGACTAGCTATCCATAGCTTCCCTTCTCCTCTCTGCAACTTCAACCTTGTAATCATAACAACAATTGCAACTATTAAACCCTTCAAGCAAATCAAGCAAGCAACCTTATGCTTTAATACCAAATTGATCTGAAATTCATTGCTAGTTAATGTTGTGGTAGTATCATTTCTAGATATAAAATTTTCTTTTCTTTGGTTTGCTTATCCCTAAAGAGTTTATCCATGAGCATGTGATTGTCAATTCATCTAACTTGGTGAAATTTAGTGTTTTACATGAATGTAAAAGCATGAATTTAAATGTATAAATAGTAGCATATAAAAACATAGCAAGCACGAATAACAGAGCTCAATACACAATTTTTTGTTGAAGGAGTTCACCCCTCCTGGGCTACATCTCCTTGGTCCAACTTCATAGTGTGGGCCTTTGTATTAGCTTCAATAGTGCTCAGATTACTATTACATGCATCCAATGCTCTTGGAACCTATTCCAATGAGTTTAAAAGATTCAAATCTATTAGAAATGACTATTTGTTTACTCAATTTGGTTACCAGCTGCTCTGGGAATGGTCTCAAGTGACCAAAAACACTTGTAGATGACCTCTTCTGCCTCTACAACCTACTCCAATGAGTTCCTAGCATGCCAATTAGCCAAAATTGACAATTTATTTTCGAAATTTGGCTAAGAATTGAGTAAGTTATGGCTCGAACAATTTTTCCTACAAAACCTCCACTAAATTTGGAGAACTGCGAGTTAAGTCCGCCAAGTTTGGTGGAAATTCCGGATTTGGTGGCTCCTCCAAAATCTCTGCCAACTTAATCATGAATTAATTAAATGCTAAATTGATTAATGGCACACTAATCGCACTTAGTGCTGGCCCTTAGCTTTTGGTTTTGGCGCTTGGTCGCGTGGGGTGGGGGCTGGCCCGTAGGGTTGGCTCCCACCACCCCACCGCCTACAATTAGTGCGTGTTTAATTAGCAATTCATGCCCTTCCTTTTCACTGGATGTGCCATTGGTGGCATGGTAAAGCATGGTGGTTACGTAGGGGTTCTTGGGTTCCATTCGTGCCTTCCCCCTCACCCTTTTTTAATGCAATAAATGCACCACCGAAACTTACATGCCATTCGAAATTCCTAGGCCTTGATTTGGTGATTTATAAAGGTTTTTTTTAAATGCAATAAATGAACCACTGAAACTTACATGTCATTCGAAATTCGTTGACATTTTTTTAATGCAATAAATGTACGACCAAAACTTACATGCCATTCGAAATTCCTAGACCTTGACTTGACTTGATTTGATTTGATTTGGTGATTTGGTTTGGTAATTTATAAAGTTTATAATATATGCGAAGTTTTAAATTAATATTTAATTAATATATACTTTAAAAGTTTATATATAATAATTTATATAAAAATATATTATAATAATAAAAATCAAATTCCACCTTGGAGGCAACTTGTCAATTTCACCTTCTCTAAGCTAAACTGGCTACTCTGAAGATGACACTTGTCACAGTGTCATTGGCTGAAATTGGATAATATTCTTTACATGCCAACTAGGCATCTAGTCAACCCTAGTCAAACTTTGACTTTGACTTTTTTTTCTTTTTTTTAAACCAAACTTTCAGAAGCTCTAACTTTTTCATATGATGTCAGTTTTTTGAACCGTTTGCGACGTTAGAATCCTAGCGACAAACTATATCCATTCATTTAGGTCTGCAGCAATTTTGAGCACTTTCATTTTTTAAGCTAAAATACTAATCCCTGATCATTTACCTTTATTAGTTAATGAAGAGTTTATTAGGCAAAGAAATGGAACATATATCTGTGGAAATGGCAATGACACTCCAAGGTATGCCGAGTTACTAGCAAGATTTGTAGAAAATCCTCTTTCAGCTTCATAAACAAGACATCAGACTAGATAGAACTGAACAACATGCCTAGGGCATCCGCCAAGGATCCAACACCTGTTGAATCTGCCTCGAAGGAGCAGAAGGGATAGACTCTTACTTATGCATATTTTTGTTTTATGCAGATAACTTTTACTTTCTGTGATGCAAATATCAGTTTAGATAGTTATGTAGTGTATGGACATGATACAAAGACATATCTAGCTTGGCTAGATAGATTAAGACTTTATTGTTTTGGATGGCTTACAATGCGGACAAGTGGCTAACATACTTGGTTTCCCTTCGGGGCAAGTTGAGGCCTCCTAGTCAATCTTTGTGGTGTAAACTTGCCTTTGTTTAATAGAAAATGGAATGGTCATGCCAACCTTAACAAAACAAAAAATGAGAATATTTTTATATATAAATATGTGAAATGTATGTAATATAAATATTATTATGAAGAACCATCATAGATTCATCTTAACTAGGGATCCAAACGATGAGAGCAAACAAAATGACTAAGAATAATAGAGGACAGAAAGTGTATGATTTTTTAAAGTTTTTCATTATTGTATTTTCTTTGACATGATTGATCCAAAATATAGGTTTAATATTTTACAACTTTGTAGAACACAATACAATGTGATCAAATTTAAGAGAGAGAGAGAGAGGGAGAGGGGGAGAGAGAGAAAGATGGAGTTGGAGTCGGAGAGAGAGGGAGGAAAGAACAAAGACACAAAGAGATAGAGGTGGAGAGAGAGGAGAGACAAGGGAGAGATAGAGAGAGAGTGATGGAGAGAGGAGACAAGATAAGATAATATAAGATAATTATATTTATGTCCAACTAATGACCAAAAAGTAGGTCAAAGGGACTCTTGAATATAATGATATCCATACAATGCGGGAGAACCAAACTATCTCTTCTAAAAAATACAGTGAATGAATATAAAAGGTACAATGCAAGAACATAAATGATGCAATGTATGGAATGCCCTGACAAAGAAGATCCAAGAGCTAATGGGTCTGAGGATCAAACCCATCTTTCCTAACATCTGAGGTTGACTGAAGAACACTGAAGAAAACTCCACAAAGTTTGTTGGCTTGATGAAGGGCCGATGACAAGTGCAGACTGTCCACTAAATCGTTGTCTGGGGAATTCGTGCACTGTTGAGGTCTGGAGGACCTAGTCTGTCTCCCAGGGACAGATCTGAGATAGATTTATGTTGAAATCTCATGTGACGGGGTGAGGTCCCACGAATCCTTGCTAATCTAGAGTCTAGATATGAAACGATATCAATCGGCCTCTTGGTGCCCCTACCTGAAGGTAGTACCATGAAAAATGTCGTGATCCTTTGTGCATGGTCTAATCTTATGGGAGGTTGACGAATATGCCCTCGGAACTTGAGAGCCTCCTACATATATAGGGCCAAACATCTTTGATCGAGACACTTGAAAAAGTCTGCGAGGGTCTGAGAGTCTCTGAACAAGCAATGGAACTTTCCTCTGATCTCATATTAGATAGGGAATCCAAAAATGAAGTGCACCTCGGTCTCTACTTCCAGTAAATGACATACCTTGAAGATTTTGTCTAGTCTATCAATCTGGTGGTCTGTCTTTAACCGAAGTCTATGAGAACCTACTATGAGCTGCCCTAGAGGAATGCAAAGAACATGCATCCAATGGTGAAACATATATTGGAGTTGAACAATGAGCTCGTCTCTCAACTCCAAGAAGTACTCAGCGTAGAAGGCCATCTTTGGGCAGCCCTCTCAGAGGATTGATCCAGGTGACCTAGATGAACTGCTTGTAGATGTCCTCCCTGATGATCTTGTTCAACTCCTATCTAATAGGTAGAAGGTGACTAGGAGAATCTAAGGAATATCGAAAAGGAGGGAGACGATCCAACTGAATGCCCACTGACTCTAAGAGATATGAAACTCCTGTAAACCAACATCTAGCCTAGCTCGAGGGAGTAGAACGAGCAATAGTCTCAGAAGAGAGAGATGCCAAGTAAGGATATCGGTCCTTACTCTTTATCGAGTCTGCAAAACGCTAGACATGATGCAAGAATGAGACCAAACTAAAGATTGTCTCAAGCCGAAAGCGCTGAGCTCCAAACTCTGCAAGGATGACGTGTTGAGGTAGTTTCTGTTTGCATCTAATGATGCGGCAGATAAGAAGAATTTGGACTCTCTCAACTGAAGTCCAATTTGACTCAAGTAGGACGGTCCCCAAATCTTTGAGCCATATAGAATAGTGGGATAGATCAAGGTGTCCATGAGGCTCATCTTAGACGAGATGTCCTGGAAGTGATGTCGAAAGCATTGTCTCTCGAGAAGGGCTAAGGATACATATCCTTTGTTGATATGAGGTTGAAGCGTTGGTCGCAAATTGAAGCTGGGACCTGAGAATTGCACCCCCAAGTTGTATACATGCTGGTGATCTCAACCTCCTCCCCTCTTAATAGGAAGTGAAGGTCCGAAGTTTTCTTCACCCCATTGAAGATCATAACCTTGGTTTTACCCATGTTGACCGTCAACTGTCAAAGATCGCAAAACAAAGCTAAGACATCTAACTTCCACTGTAATCATTCTGGAGATGAAGAAAGGAGGACCACGTCGTCAACGAGGAGTAGAATAGATATCAAAACATGGTCAAGAAGGCAACCATTAATGTCTTAGATATGCTCATGTAGAAAAACATCCAACTCATTCATATAGATCCCAAACAGGGTAGTGGACAATGGAAAACCCTGTTTAACCCCAATAGTGCTTCGGATGAAATCAAACATCCCATGAGCCATTCGAAGACGACCAAGGGTAGACTCATATAGGTGCGTAATAGCTTTCAATAGGGTCACTGAGATGCCAATATCTCTGAGTCTCTGGAGTAAGGCTTCCCTCGGAACATAGTCAAAAGCTTTTCGAAAATCTACGAAACAACAATAGAATTTCGAAGAGTGGTGTCGTGCCTCCTCAATCATGGTGCAGAGGGTGAAGATGTGGTCAATGGTATGATGAGATGGTTGAAAACTTGCCTTTCCCCTAGCTCTAAGTTGTCTCTACTCAAGGTCACTGGATAACTTTCTATGTAGAACAATAGCATACAACTTCAAGAACGTGTGGTCCACCATGATCATTCTGTAGTTATTGGGATTTGAGATGGAGCCTGATTTGTGGATGAAACCGTTTTAAAGAACTCTGCTTGGTAGTGTTGAAGAAAGTGTAACTAGGTTCGGTCTTCATAATGACATGATCTTTATAAATGATGAAATAAAAGGATTAAATTATTTTTGTATGCCTTGCTACATGGGTTTCATGAGCAAGAGGTTTATTTGTTAGTGGCTCCCATTGAGAGCCTTAAGATTTATTATTAAGTCAAAGAGTCAATGTCATGTATGAAGAATCTCTTCTTGAGCCTATGTTTAAATGTACAAAAGTCTATAGAAATGTTTAGAAGCCCTCCAAAGACAAGCACAATCCCTTTTGAAGAATATGGCCTAAAAAATAGCTAAAGTAGTAATGTTGTCTCACCTATAGAGACACGCCCGTTCAACATGTCATGTCGGCTCAAATGTAGAGGCAAACCACTATATATATGTGGCTAGGGTCGCCACAAAAATGATAGAACTCAGATTCCACTGAAGTTTTTCGGAAGGCTGTCACAAGAAGATTTTAGATGTCATAGGAAGAGAGGGAAATCACATGCATATTTTGGATGTCACTTAAAAGATTTTTCCATAGTATAAAGGAAGTCTCAACCTCCTCCCAATATTAGTGATCACTATCTCTAGGCATATTTGTGATGGAGGAGGATCGAGGTGATCTCACAGTGATACCTCTCGACATACACTCTAGACACAACCACATTCTCCACATAGTTCTGATAAGGATGATCTCAGTGTGTCATACATTCTAGATGCAATCATGATCTCGACTTGGTTGCAATCATGGTCTTGTTCATAATCTTGTTGAAGATCTCGGTGCAATTTTCATGTCTCAGTGCAGAGATCTCATTGTTATTATGAAGATCTCGGTGGTACAACAATGATGCAGCAATGATCTCGGTGCAACAGGGTGCAACTAAGATGCAACAATAATGAACTTGATGGTGCAGTAGTGAAGGCCATGGTGTTGCAGCAGTGATGACTTCAGTGGCAACAATGATGATTTCAACAATGGAAAAGAAGAGGATTGGTGTCTTGGTCTTAGAGTGGCTAAATAGGTCAAGGGTCATGGTCTTGGTATTCATCAAATGGAATCTCTATAAGAATAATTTGTGTGGGTTTTCCTCTCAAAGAGTGAGAGGTTTTGGCCCTGGCATAAAGCCAACATCTTGTGTTCTTCTCTCTATTGTTTTGGTAACTATTTGATGAACTAAGAAGACAGACTCTAATAATAACAAGAAGAGATTGTGCTAATAAGGAAAAGTTAAAAATACCTCACAAATAGTTATCATGAAGAGAAAAATCTTATTAACTTGATTTGCCCTAGATTCTTCAAGATGGTATCAAAGTTAAGGTGCTAAAGCTAAAGGAAGGGAAACAAAGAGACATTAAAGGATCAAGTTTAAAGAAGGGCATCAAAGTAAGTTAGAGGTTATCAAAGAAAAGGATCAAGATCTACAATGAAGAATCAAACCCTAATTTTGATCAAACCCTATATCAAAGAAGCAGTCTACAATAACAAGAGCTTTTGTTTCCATAGTCATCATCAAAAGTCCACCAAAACCCTCATCAAGTTGTCTACAAAGCAAGGTAGCTCGAAGGACCTCAAAAAATGAAGATCACATCATCTTGAAAAAGTTGAAACCCTAGAAGCAGTCCTAATCTACACTACAAAAGAAGGTAACGCATAGAGAAGGTGAGAAGGCATTGTCATCTTCAAGTTTATAAAAACAATCAAAGATCATCTCCTTTCCCTAGAAGAAGATCATCCGAAGAAACAACAAATCATCCTCATCAAAAGGATCAACCTTTTCTATTGAAAAAAGCCTTAAAAAAAGGATCATCCAAAGAGGAGGCTCTAATACATCTTCTTCAACCATCATCAAAGTAATCAAGTAGAAGAGTTCATCTTCACTTGTCAAGTAAGTATATTTCATTCTATAATCAAGTTTGGTTAAATGACTTTGTGTTTGCAAGGAGATCTATAAATTGGTTGGCTCATCGAAATTCCTTGCATAAGAAAGGAGGATAGATATAGTCCCCGGAAGAGAAGTCATTTATATCTATGGAAAAGTCTCTGAAGGTCAAGCATTGTTTGAATGCATGTAAAAGGATCAAGGGACTCATAGGATTATTATGAAATAAGTCAAAGGTCCTCTCATCCCTATGTAGTAGGAGAGGGGACAAAATATATATATATCTATATATATGGAAATACTAGAAGATATATTATTTGAAAATGCAGAAAAGAAGGTCGTATCACTTAGACCTGAACTACACAAAATTGAAGGTATCAAAGGATGAAGAGATATCTCCATAAGACCTCAATTACAGATCTAGAAGAGAGGATAAGAAGATAATAATCATCATTCTAACTGATAAGCAAGGTAACAAATGTCCATAGACAAGAAGGTTACCTCATTCGACAATTTGTGGTCTCTATGCTAGATAGAAAAAGACAAGTTGAAGGCAAAAGTGTTGAAGGTTAAAGGACTCAAACAATTGCAGAAAAAGGGAAGTTTGGTCCTCAAACAAGACAAAATAGTGTTATGGAAAGATTATGAAAATAAAGCTCATATCGCCAGAAAGATGAAGGAAGTTGAAGAAAAGGGCCAAGGAAAGAGGGAGTAATAGATCTCTGCTATGATTGAGATGGTATCCCTCACAAAAGGGTCCTATCATAAGCTCCTGTTGATGCCCCGAAAATCATTGTATCAACATTGGGGGATAACCACCCGGTCCGGACCTTAATACATCTCCTTTTCCGTTTGGGATGGTGGCTCCGACTGGATATAATGGGACCAGTTTCCCAGTAATGAATAAAAGGGGTGGATGAGTGATTGGTTATCTAATCTAATGATAGGCGAATAAATTAATTTATCAACAAAAATAAAAGAACTAATACTAATCCCGGGAACTATTATTCCTTGGAAATGTAGCGCTTGATGATATTTGTCTATTGACAGGCATATAGATGAATCTATCAAATAAACATAGATATTTATCATTCAAAGATTACTTTATTTAAATAGTTAAACAAAGTGATTAGCACAATATTGCTACACTCATCATTTATATCATCGATACATACATGATTGGAAGAAAAGCACACTGTAAACATCCAATAGTGGAACTAATAAAGAATGTTGTTAAAGCACATATATATATCCGATAATAGCAAGAGCGATCAAATGACAATTCATATAAAAAGAATGAGTTCAGACATAGATAATAGTACCATATGAGCTGCTTATCACTCCCAATATCAATCGCTATTTGAAATTCTTCTTCCAACTCAGAAACACTTTCAAACAAAGACAATAGTGCACATTCGCATAAAAGCTTCTTTGTCAAAATCAGAATGATTGGTCCAGTTTTATAAAAGAATATCCCTGAAGTACAATAGTGCAACTTCAAGTTTTAAGTCATATACAAAACTTTACGACCCTTTCTAAATACATGAAAGGGTCTATAAATACTAAACTAAGCTAAATATCTATGAAACTGAAATCCTACTTAATTGGTATCAATTGATGTTAAATATCTCCTCCACAACGATCTGGCAGTCGGTGGCATGAATCATCATTCAGGCTGTTTGCCTTTAAACCTGAGCTGACTTATCGCAAGCATTGGCTCCACTTCGGGTGGTCTGTTGAGGCGAGAATTGAGTTGGGCGGCAGAGGTGGCATCTTGAATATCGGGAATGATATACCCGATTGCATCTGTAAGGCATTTGAGGGTGGCTCTCTGGCTGTGCGGTTTGACTAAAAAGAACCAATAGGCGTCCCATGTCAAACTGTTAATTCCTGCGATTAATCTTCCATTTTTCTCTAGTTCTGGATAACATGACTGCTCCAATGTTTTAGCTGTTGTCAATTTGCCTGGAGTACATTGAGAGATCATGTTGGACAAGTAAAGAGTATTAATAACCAATTCAACCAAATTACTAGTGGTTGATTTGCATCTTGAAATTGCTCTCTCTACTTTCATTAACTGAGACTGCCATTCTGTAAATAATATCTCTTTATGCGATTCTAAAATCGTTGGTAAATTAGCCGCCTGTCCCAGATCAGTATCTTGCCATTCAAGAAAATTGCTTAATGTTTCTTCGGCTTGATCTAAGTTTGTTCTAGCTTTTTCCGATTTCTCACTTATTGATGTCGTTAAATCGCATAATGGTTCCGCTTGGGCGATTTGTTGACATAAAAGCTTTATCTGATTTATCAATCCCTTGTTTATCTGTAATGCCTCTACTTTGAATTCATCTATCTGTGGAAGTTTCTTTGTTTTCTCTAGCTGGGCTGATAACTGAGCAATCTGCTCATCTTTTGACTTCAACATTTGTTCATTCGATGCTTTTAGTTGCGCCAATGCCTCAGATAGATCTTTCTGCTTTTGAACTGTGCTGTCATCAATCCTCTATTTCTCTTCCTGCAATTGTTTAGTCAATTGGTTATTTATTTGTTGTTGTACTACCAATTGCTATTCTGCCTGCTCCGCCTTTTGCTGTACTTCTGATAGTTGCGCTTGTAGTGAAAAGCTCTCCTGGTCTTTTGTTTTCAATAAACTGCTCACCTCTGATGCCTTGTCTATTGTTGCCGCCGAATAGGCTCCAGCATATTGTGATAGTTTTGTTAAATCATCAGAGGGGTCAAATTCCTCTTTCCAAAGCACATTGCCCGTCACTGTTTGTTCTGGGAATAAGGAAGGTTGATCAATCCTTCTCCTCTTCCTCTGTCGTTTCACCACAACTTTGTGTCTTGGGCTATACAAGACATCTAAGTGAGGAATTTCTTCTATCTGCAAAATAACTTGGTCGGAAGGATCCTTTGGGATTATCTCTACTTCTTTTGAACTGGGTAGGACGTTGGTTTCACCTGAAACCTGTTTTGAAGTTGCCTCCTGTGTATTAACCTCTTTTGATGTCTCGTCATCTTTAGAGCACTCAAGATTACCGATAATTGAATTGAATTGCTGCCGTTCCTGGAGCAATTTCGGATCAATTTGAGTATTTTCATTCACATTTATGCTGCTCTGTTCCTGCTCTTTTGCTTGGCTCTCCTCTTGTCTTTTCTCATGCACTTCTTCCTGTTCCTTTGATGTAACAGGAGGTTCCTTAATAAGTCGCTGCTCAGGCTCGCTTGATTCTGTTGTTGGGGTTCTCGCTAGTAGATCTAGAGGCAGAGTTTCCAACCTCTGTTCTCTAAGTCTGTTGAATTCAACTAATCCTTCATCTTTGTATTCGATTATAGCCAGCGATTTAACTTGGTACTTTGACTCAGCTGATGAGGACAAGTCATCAAACTTATCTTCTTTATTTTCAAACTTGGTCAATTTGGCCTGTTCAAGTGCATTATAGGCGACATTGCGTGGATCAAATCGCCTACTAGGGAGAGTTGCCAGAGTTAATGACTTTATTTTTTCAGATTATTTCTCTGCATGTTTGAAATCATGTAGAGTGTAGATACCACATCTTAGGGGAAAAGAGGGCCAGACCTACTTCTTATTCTTCTTTAGAGTTTGTGTAACTCCTTCAGAGATAATCTGATAGGCTATCTCTCTAGCCAGTAGTTTATCAGGTATGTACAAAGGAAGAACGTGAGGTTTGGCTTGACTGCCAAAAATTCTGATATAAGTAAACTTTTCCTCCCCGAACCAACTTCCTATTGATGTCAAATCAATCCCTGCTTGGTAGGAAATCTTAGGGGCAGGCTTATTAAATATATAATGATGAATGGGCAACATAAAGCCGTTGCAGATTTGGTATAAATGGTGCTTGTAGTAAGTTTTCCACAACTTCTGATGGTATATGTGAATGGGCGTGGGGTCTTGTGAAGTCCACCTCCATTCGAGCACAGGAAATTCAGATTTAAAACACAAGATGTCTAGCATATAAGCACTATAGTATAATGGGGGAATAAGCCTTTCAGTGACGCGGGATTTGGTTCTAAAATCAAGAACTGCGGTTGCTAGCTTATCAGACAGTATAGTTGCCCAATCCGTTATTTCACCATTACATGCCACTTCCATCAAGGGAACCATTTCTATAGTAAAATTAGCGGAATCATGTAACCCCCACAACCTACACATCATTATCCCAGCATAGTAATAAGGAGAGCATAGAGAATCAACCGAGTACTTACCCGAAGATTCATGCTTGTGTTTTTCCGGATTTTGCCTCCATTCTCGAATGGGTTCAGATTCAGTCTCGTTCTCATCTCAGAATTTCTCTAGAAATGCCATGTTGTACTTCTTCTCTAGCACAGGCAAATGATACATTTGCCTCAAATCATCAGATTAAAATGAACCGAAGATTCTCCCATCTCTGGTGCTGAAGGTTCTGTCTGTGATTGGGATTTCCTGAATTGCCCATCTCACTACATCCGTATATGGGATAATTTGTTCTCGAGCTGCTATCCAATGAAGGAAAGAGTTGGCTAAGTCCTTTAGAGTAGCATCAGATTTTCGAGTGCTATCTACTGAGGCTTGTACTACTGTCTTCTCTGGTTCTTCGGCTTCAATCAAATTATGGGTACCTTGCCAAGTAGTTTGGCTGAGTCCTAGACATGTAGTATCCGATATCAATCCTTTCTTTTTAGTTCCTGGATCAACAATGAGTTGTCCTGTGGTCAGCGAAGCGGAAGCGATTGCAGTTTTCTTAGACTTCTTCCCCATTCTGCTTGAGTTCGTTACTTCAGAAGAGTTCTGCACAGGAGTGAAAATGAACATAATACAGAAAATTGATAGCGCAAAACCGAATATGAGCGAGATATATATCGATCAATGCATGATGAATGATTAACTTAAGGTGGCCACGGATACAATCTGTGAGAAGATTTCTAGGCTTACTGTTTCATTAAATGGCTGTTAAGACCTGTCAATCCTTTAAATGCCCATTATATCGATTATTGGCCGAATGATTTGTTTAAGCATGCCTTGGATGTTTTGGCAGTTGAGCGCAGATGAATGGTTGTTCGGAAGATAAGGCTTTTAATATGAACTAATCGTAATAACTTTGCTTTAAGATTTTTTGAAATTCGCGCTTTTGGCCTTATCGCAATCGGGCGTTGAGGAAATCTTAAATCGTTACGTTGGTTGCATTTGGAATCCCCAATCGCCGATAGCGATATCGCGTCGCGTCGGGAGTATTAACTGGGCACTTTAAAAGCATGCATGGTAAATCGTCAATTGCCGATAGCGATATCGCATCGCATCAGAGCGAAAAGGAATTTTATTGTGCCAACTTATTATTGCCGATATCCGATAGCCTATTGCGAGTTGTCGCGTCGGAGAAAACCAATGGGTCTTTAAGTTATGCCTCCTTTGTCATTGCGATATGCGATCTTGCGATCGCTTTTATCGCAATGATTAAAGATTAATCATATATATATAATATATATATATATATAAGACCTTTATTGGTTTTATCAAAAAGGTTTTGTAATATTTTTATTTTGTTTTTGGACCTTTTTGAGTAACACTAAGTTGATACTAATTAAAATTAAAAGGGACCCATTTCACATTATAGTTTTGAGAATAATAATGATATGAAATGGGGGGTTGTTGTAAGGCACAACCATTGGCGATTCGCTAGAAGAAACAGTTATCTCTGAAAAGTATGGAAATACTTAAACTTTTTCAAAATAGAGATTTCATCAAAGGGGAAAATTCTAATATAACTAGGTATATATGCATTCCAAATAAAATGAAACTATCTTTGCTAATTCCCTCTCTTATTTAAAATTAGATACATTCTAAATTTTAAATTGGCTTTCTATTGGTTGTTAATGATAAAACAGAAAACCTTTCCAAATCAACTTTTAGAATTAACTCCTTTGTCATAGGTAGAGCCTCTGCTGCCAGCAAACGTTCATAGTTTCAACAGGGATACCTTTTAACCATATTATTATCCATTGTCCCATTCATCTCAGAGTATGATTAACAGAATGAATTCAAAACATGCTTTTCACATTTTGCATTTCTTTTCTACTCTTCTGTTATTTTGTAAGATAAAAAGCCATTGTCCTGGTTTGGTGGCCAACTGAGTGACAATGCCATTCACTGGTAGTAATTTAACCGAACAAACTGGCTCGTGGTGAGACCCCTTGTCTTATAATTAAAGCCATTACCCTGTTTTGGTATGCAGTATTGGTAATGTCGGTTAAACTATTTCCCTATGATCATGGTAAGCAGGCTTGTAATAAGACCTCTTATCCTTTATATCAAATATTTTAGAATTACACTCTGAGTAATCATAATCTTTGGTGAGTGGGATGGACAATTTTCTCCTTAAGAGTAAATGGATGACAAGGTAAGAGTTGAAGATGCTGAAATTGGATTAGTTCCTATTTTGATATCGATAACCTTCTTGTGACCAATTTGAAAACATAAAATGATTTACAATATTTCTAAACTTTGAGAAGCGTTCACAAAAATTGAAGTGTGGTTTCAGAATACAATTATATCTAATTCCCTAGAAATTATCCCTTTTGTTTAAGACTTCTATTCTTTTAAAAGTAAATATCAACACTACTTGTTTTGAGCAACTCTTAAGTACAGCAAAGGTCAATGGAAGACACCCCACAACTTTATTTTCTAATGTTCCTACAAACTACAAAATTCTATTAAAAGGAGAAGGGGTTACCTCCTCAATTGAAGAATTTCTTTAAGATAAGGCCATTAACAGGGAGAGAATCTCTCAAACCTGATAAATCTTGTAATATGAAGGTTGAATCGCCTGTCTTTTCACAGATCTGAAATGGACCGAGCCACATCTTTTGAAACTTGGTGTGTTTTCCTTTATCTTCATGGGCTTTGTCCCATTTCAGAACTAAATCACCGACTTGAAATTGTTTTGAACTAGATAAGACTAAATCAAAGGATGATTTGATGATTTGCTGATGTTTCGCATGAATACCCTTGGCTTTTTCTCTTTCCTCTTCTAATTTTAGAATTCGGTCATGTCTAAGTTGTATAGAAGAAGAAGGGCTTTCTTCAATAAACTGAACTAGGGCTAGAGAAGGAAGGACAAGATTTGTTGGTAGCACTGCTTCTTTTCCATACACAAGATTAAACGGGGAAGAACCTATGGAAGCCTTTTGCGTTATCCTATCAGCCCATAATGCAAATATTAAAGATTTGTGCCAATTTTTATGATTTTTGTTCGATAGTTCACTTAATAATTTTAATCAGATTTTTATTTGTAGATTCTGCTAAACCATTACCCTGGGGATAATAATTAGCAAAATATTTCAGTTTAAATCCTCTTTTAATAGCGAAATCAAACATAGAATTGCCTGAGAAGTAAGATGCATTATAAAAAACAAGAGCATTTGGGACACCAAACCTGGTAATGATGAATTGGTTTATGAATTCAATAATTGCTTCAGAATTTGTCGTCTTTAAAGGAATTGCTTCAACCCACTTGGTAAAATAATCAGTAGCGGTAAGGATATACTTATGCTGTTTGGAAGAATGTGGAGTAATTTCTCCAATGATGTCCAATCCCCATTGCTCAAATGGTTGTTCAATGTTGACTGGTTGC